>CBVK0102535030.1:0-14053 GCA_900067695.1 Picea abies | reverse complement strand
AAAGAGAATAAAAGCTTAAATGACCAGATAAGAACTAAACATGTATGAGGTTGCATTTGTCAAAGAGTAGAAGAATTTTTTTCTAGATAAAACCGTGTGAGAGGTTTCAAAACGTCCAACGTTTCGAGTGGACACTTCACCCATAATGAGGGACATAAGAAGTTAATATGATTGGAAGAGTGTTGAGGCTTGTTTATATATAAGAGGAAAGATCATTAGTCGTTACAAGAGAGAGGAAAACAAACAGATAGAAATGGTAAAAATAATAAATTAATAAATTACTAGAGGTAATCATTGAGATAAAAGACAATGGTTGGAAATGGTCAAAATAATAAATTAAACGAGGTAGCCATTGAGATTAGGGTTAAAAGAGATAATTATAGAGGAGGTAAAAGAAAATGGGTAGAATGGAGAAAATAATAATTTAATAGAAGAAATAACATTAGGGTTTGTAAAAGATAATGTATAGATACACAATGAGAGAAAAATATTAAATAAAGGGTTAAGGTAAAATCCATTGAGATTCAGAGAAAAAATCAAGATGGTGATAGTGAAGAAAAATTTGATCAAAGAATTTAAGGGAGAACGATGATTAAAGTGATAGAATTTTGATCGAATTATGTTGGTAATATTAATTATAAAATTAAAGGAAATTATTAATTAGGAGGGGTGAGATAATAACAAAAGAATAGGGAAAATGAAAAAGAATTTGTGAACCAAAGCTAGAGGATTTCTTTAATAATGATAGAGACTAAGGAAAAATAATTTGGATAACCCCAGTAGGATAATTTGCGAAACAAATGTGAAAAGTGAAATTAAAGTGAAGAAGATATAGATGCAATGAGAAGAGATTGGATGCGAGGAAAGGACAGATGGATCGACTAGGATGGGAGAGGGGGGGAGAAGATCAAAACTCAAGAAATGGGAGGAATCCTAATGATCAAGGTGATGAATGGTGGGATTCTAGGTATCCATCTTTAAGATTAAATTTATTAGGATGTTTCTTGATTTTAAGCGCTTCCTGAATGAGACAGGAGGATTAATGAGGGGAAAAGGCTAATATTTTTGTTTGGCCAAAGAAAATAAGGTGCTTGGATGTGAAAGAGTTCTTGGTGATAGCTGATTTGGATATTTAGTTATAGGTATTATCAACTATATGTTATTTAAGCTTGATTTTAAAGGTTCTACCTATTTGACCTATGTAAGACTTCCCACAGGAACATGGAATTTTCTAAACACCTTGGCCAAGCATCGGGTCAAGTTTTTCTTTAGTTGTTCTAAAAGGTTGTTTAAGGATTTTGTAGGGTTTGCACATAGTTTTGATATTCTTCTTGTTGAGGATTTTAGCGATATAATTTGTGGTGCCATGGATGTACAAAATAGAAAGGTGAGCACACAGAGGGGTAGAGGTTGAAAAGGTTTTAGGTTTAGGATTGTTGGATGAGTAGAAAGCTCAATTTATTTGAGAGATGGAGCAACCATTCACTAGAAGGGATTTAGTTAAATGGGCCTTTTCCTTTGTGAGGAATTAGGGGGAATATATGTAGAGGGCGCGAGTAATCAAGTTTTTTAAGAAAGTGGATTTTTGAGCTGGATGATGATGGGATTTGGAATTATGTGTGAGTTTTCTTCCTGTAGAATTGGTGAGAGAGGGAGCCATCAGGAAGATGACATGAGAACATCTAAAAATGGGAGAGAGTTGTCCTTTTGGGTTTCCATAGTGAATTGGATGTGGGGGGAAATACTATTATGATGATTGAAGAACGAGTTCAGGTTGGCCTAGCTATGGGGCCAGATGACAAACATGTCATCCACAAATCAAAACCAACATTTAGGTTTGAGATGGAAGCTACTTAAGGATAAATCCTCAAAGTGTTCCATAAATATATTAGCCACCACTGGGGATAAGGAAGACCCCATATCCGTACCTTTGGATTTTTCATAGCAAACCCATTTGATGGTGAAGAATGTGGAAGAGAGGCATATTTTGATAAGGTTAAGAGTTTCAGGGTCTAGCAATTTGGAGATCAGGTTCAGGGCTTTTGAGACTGGAATTTTGGTAAAAAGAGACACCACATCAAAGCTGACCATGAGGTCATCATCATCAAGGTGAAGATGCTTGGTTTTAAGAATAAAGTTTGGGAAATATTTAATAAAAGAGGACGTTTTACTAAGGAAGGCTTGAATCTTTTCGATTAGAAAACGAGAAAGGGCATGGGTGGGGGATCCTATGGTGATTACTATAGGTCTAAGAGGAATACATTTTTTGTGTATTTTGGGTTGTCCATAGATCCTCAGGGTTTGGGGGTATGAGGAATGAGAGGCTTTTGTATGCTAGGGTCCAGACAAGAAGATTTTATGGCTTTGGTAACCATATTAGTAATGGTATTAATTGGGTTTTTAGAGAGAGATTTATAAGTGGAGGAAGAAAGAAGGTCAAGAAGTTTGGTTTTGTAATCAGAGGAATTCATAATGACAACAATGTTTACTTTATCTACTTTGAGTACAAGGATGTCGGGGTTGTCTTTAAGCCGACTAATTGATTCAAATTGTTCTTTGGTGAGGTTTGGTTTAGGGGGCCTGGAACGACGAACGATTCTTTTGCATTCATGCTTGATTTCTTATGCTTCATGATCTAGAAGGTTTGGTTAATGGATTCAATGGATAAAATAATTTCCTCCATAGGGATAAACATGGGGGCTAGGGAAAAATTAAACCCTTTTTCAAGAAGTTGGAGGGTGGGTGGGTCCAAATAAATGGAGGATAAATTTATAATAGTATTGGGTCTAAAAGGAGGAGAGGGATGAGAGAGACTGATATGATTAGAGGTTGCTTGGTATTCCGAAGAAGGAAGATCAAGGGAGAGATAATTAGATAGTGTAAAGGAGGTCACTTGGTCTTTCGAAGAAGGAAAATCAAGGGAAAGAGAATAAGAAAATGTGAAGGGAGATAGTTCTTCCTTAATTTGGTGAAGATAATTAGGTTTAGGGTTGTCTTCATTTAAACGAGACAAAGAGGAGGACTCATGCAAGGGTGAAAGACTGTAAGAATTATTGTAGGGTAAGAATGAGATATTGGGGGAAATATCATCAATGATGGGAAGCATAGGAATAGATGAGTTAGGGTTATTAGATAAGGTGATTTTTTCAAGATCTGGGGTCAGATTGATGGATGAATATCATTTGTGGCAAGAGGATTAGAGTAAAGTCGGTTGCAAGGGAGATATGTGAGTTTCTAGGATTGAAAATTAGGTTTTGGATAGGGAGGTGGGGATAGGAGAAGGGACTAGGGTTTAAATCAGGTGATGAATCGAAAAGAGAAACAAATATGGTGAGAGAAGTTGAATATGACAAGGTAGTGTCTGAGGGAGGGTTTGAGAGGGTGTGAAATGAGCCCAAATGTTATAGATGTGGTGAAGGCTCTCCATTGGTCGTTGTTGGAGAGGTATGCATGATGATATCCTTGCAAGTAGATTGGAGTAGCATGGGAGGATAAGGAGAAGACCTTGGGAGGAGGGGAAAGGAGGAAGCATGATTTTTATGAGCAATAGGAGTGTTGGAGGAGAATCTAGAAGAAGAAGGGTTCGAGGTCCAAGAATGACAAGCATAAGGATGTGTTGAAGAAGAAGGGTTCGAGGTCCAAGAATGACAAGCATAAGGATGTGTTAAGAACTGATTTGATGGTAGATTGGCAAATTTTTGGATTTGATTTAAAGATGAGGATTTGAAAGCATGCAAAACAATGCCAAAATATCTGTGTTCTAGTTATCCCATATATTGATAGAGAAGATAGAAGAGAGTTTTAGATGAAGATACTAAACTTTGAGAGATAAGTGGTTGAGTTTAGGCCTAATGAAGTGGATTTCAACACACAAAATGACATTGGTGGTCCTTCTGAGAATTCAATTGAGTTCAGGTCTTCGATTATGCTGGTGGATGCATGTTAGGGAAGGAAGAACGTCGGAGTCACGACATCGCTTCAAGAAGGAGAGATCAACAACTCTTTTCGACAATTTAATAATTAAACAGTACAACGGTCTAGAAATACTAAAGGGGAATACCTGAATGAGCTCCATTTGGTTTTAAGAATAATTTATTCTTTACTAAACATGGACAACCACGTGAAGGTGGAAGCTCATTTTGCCTCTCCCCCCCCTTTGCATCACTCTCAATTCCCCATACCCAGTCATGCATAACGAGTAACAAAACAAAAATTAAAGATAAAAGAAAGAAAGAAAGAGTGTGTAGATGTGTGTTTTTGTACATACAAACCATCAAGGTTCATGCATAAGAAGGTAGAAAAAAAATTTGCACAACAAATAATTTATATTAATAATTTTTGTCCTTAAAATATGTACAATCACTTATTTTTCCATTTCTTATTTTTCATATAATTCATGATTAAATCATCCCCTTCAGCTATTGGGATCTCTTATGGGGTGTTGGATGACTATGCGTTATCTCAAGCATTGTACTACTTCTAGTAGTACGACGTGCATACTGATGCACTATAGGGGCATTCACTACAATAAAAGAAAGCGTTAAAAATACATGGTTAATTATTATTTATCACAGTGTTTCATTAAGAAAAATATCATTATTATATTTTTTACCTAGAGGAGTAGTTGATACCATTGGTTGGGTTGTCGTCGGTTCCTCTCCTTTCTAAGCACCCTCATCTACATGCTATGCCATTGAAACGAGAAAAGTTATAAGTACACCATCTTCAAGTAAATATTAATAATCGTCAATACATACATTTCATTTTAAAGACACATATACCATGATGGGTCTGCACACCACTAGAATCATGGGGTTTCTTTCCATCACTGTCGAATGAATTGTTGTTGCTTGCATACTTAAAACAAATAGAAACATTAATTGATGGGTTAAATCAATAGTCAATATATTTTACAAGTAGTCAATAATTACCATCCTGTCATTTTATCCACCATCTCATTCAAAGGGTCAGATTGTGTTTTTCCCATCCTTTGTCGACGTTCCACCATTGATTTAAAGATGAACTTGAATCCAAACTTCAAGTCTTCTTTAGTGGAGGCATTGTTGAACGTATCTCCTTGTGTTGCATAAGATCAAGAATTTTGTTTATTGGATGGAATTAAATAAAATTTGTATGATGATATGAATAATATGGTTAAGTTATTTGGTACTTACAAATCGTGCTTTTGATATGAGGTAACCACCACCTTGGCCAAGTTTGTGTTGCCTGTATTTTTCCAACTTTCCTTGGTTTCTTTTGATGTGTCTAGGAGCCTACGAATTTTTTAAATATGTTAGATATCACAATTTTTTCTATAGAACTAAAGAAAATTCAACATATTTGATTCAAAATATCATATACATTGCAGGGCTAGGTGGTGTCTTCCCTTCTTGTCTCAATGCACTCTCCTTTACGTCATCCTGTATATTCTTCCATTCCCTCTTAGGAATGGCCAGAGGATGATCATACTTAGGAATTGTTTTTCAATTGAACCCTATATTGATCTCTCACATATTTCAAATATGTACCTTCCCTTGTGGTGATTTATAACTTGTTGAACATATCACCAAACATGCCGAGCATATGTTTAATAAGATTGTTTTTCAAATATTTATTTTGGGCATTCTATTGTGTGTGAATGGTGGGCCCAAAAATATCTAAATCCTTGTCATGAAAGGTCATGTAAAAAAACGTTGTTTCCTGCAAAACTATATGATAATTAATTTAAAATAATCGGAAAGATGTGTGTTTCAATTAAATAATAGGAATTAATTAATATATTCATAAATACATGGGATTTGTTTTATCTTCAATGGAACCAAGTTATCATCCACCAAAAATCTGAGTGAGATTGTTCTCGTGGATAACAATGCAGTGTAGAATCATCCTCATGAGATTCACCCTATATACCATTATGCACACAGTTTAGCGTGTGTGATGGGGATGGCTCATGGGCCCCAGGAGTTGTAGTCACTTGAACCACAGACGAAGACGCAAATAGCCTCATGAGTATGTGGCTCATGCTAGGACATTGTGGGGTTGGTGCATCACTACTACCAACAACATCCCCCTGACCAAGATGTCATGTCAAATCCAAACATTCCTATAGAAAGAAAAATCTTTTTTGTTTAGCTCATATAAAGGTAGCAAAAAAAATTTCATAAATTAATATATGTTAGAAATATATTTTTTTAAATGGCACTTACCCCATATTTTTCTATATTCTGGATTAAAACTCTCATCCTTTGTCTGGTCTCCTTTGTATTTGGCTTACACCTAGCCAATTCAATGAGTTCTATATTTTCCTTTCTCAAGGTCTTTCTAATTGTTTGCATTGGGTTGATGGAATCAAATATTTCATCACCCACATCATCGTGCTCCAGTGTGCTCATCCACATCAACAAATAAACAAGTTAATTCAATTATTGTCAACAAGAATTGATATGAAAATGAGTGGTATACCTGCTGCGAGCTGGCCAATGCCTTCCCACAATCACCTTGCCACAATATAAGAAGCTTTAAATTTTAGAAAATTAATTTAAGAAGCATGAACTATTGAAATGTATGTTAAAGATACAAAAAAGAAAACATTAATTAGAGGTTGGGTATACTAGTAGAACATAATTACCCCCATAATATCAGTGCCTCTATCGATTTGATTCAAATCATAATTGACCAACAAATATTCCCTTGCAACTATTGTTTTCACTGCACATACAAATATCTAATTTCCTTCATACCCCTCAAATATGCAATTGGGTTTCTTTATTGTTGTCTCGGGTCTTGTACTGTTTATTAGCCCTACAATATCCCCCAACTCTTTTGGCCTTCCATCAATATACACCATCTCTCCTTTATTGTGATTGTTGTCTTTTAACTGTATATAATTTGCATCCACTGCATATCTTGACATACTTGGCATATATCGAACCAACCTCACCCAATCTCCATAGTCGTGCCATGGTTCAACATACTTCATCAATTCAACAAGTAATCCATCTTTCACCTTTATGCTATCCATGGAGAATAGACCGAGACCATGTATGGACGACGAAGCAATGCAATACATCCTCTCATTGACACATAAGTCAATGTCCAATTGAGGAAGTTCATTAGTTACCCATTGTTTCAGTAGATGTTTTTACCTCAAAGGAACCTGGACATCACCTATACTCTCATCATCATAAGAACAAGATCCTCCTTCAACAAGAAAGAATTCCATGCCCCTAAAAAAAATTATTTTGACCTTTTTAGTTGATCTCGACCTGCTAGATGTGTTGGACATAACATATTCCCCCTCCCTCCAGAAATTCCCTCGCTTGAGGATGATAGGTTTGACAAGTACCTATTTGGTTGTACCTACACTCCATTGAATGAGAAAAAATAGTTATTAAAATAGGAGAATTTATGGACAAGGAATAATTTGACCCTATCTTTCTAATGCCAAATCCAGACGTTGTCATAATTTGACCCAACACATAATTTCACCCTTAGATCTTGGACAATAAGATAATAATCCTCGACATATGGTGCTTAGACGCAATTTCCAACCTTCTTAATTATGTATTCTAGTAATATTTCTCATTAAATGATACCAAATCAAAGGGGAGTACTCTACTTCTACTACTAGAACTTGGAGCTCGGAGAATTTCCTAAGAGTAGTCATATCTATATCCATATCAACACTTGCCTACATATTAGTAGTAACTTTGTCAATGTCCTAATAGCTTTGATTCTAAACATGATCCATTTTAGGCACAAAATTCTGGGATGAGACTTTTCTAATACCACGATGCATCAAAATAGTATTGACAAACCTTGTATATTACACTTGTTGCACTAGAAAAAATGGTATGGTGTACTCCTCATGATCTGTCAAGTCATTTAGAGGGTCTCTTGTTGTCATCCTAGTATCTATCACCTTCAAAGAATGAATATATTTAGGTGTGGGTCTTACATTGGATGTGGCATGCATAACATTAGTATCCTCTCTCCAATCTACAAAAACACTCATTAATTTTCCTCATCATCTAAAACAATGTTCTTCTCATGCATGTCAATCAATATATTTATGAGCCAATAAAGTGACTTGGTAGCTAGATACATTAGTATCCATTGATCTGAAGGGTGGGTTGTAATCTAGGATCCTCTTGTCAAAGTCTTCTAGACATATTATTCTTAAACATGAGATAGTGTTTCATGATTTTCTTATTCGATTTTATGGAATGATTACGTCATATCTCTGCTACAACCTACAACATAATATGACTTCCTCCAATTGGGAAATATTATCCTTGAGAAGGTGAATAATTCCAAGTTTTTACATATGAGGCTACATTGTCCTCCAAACAGACTCACATAGAGGAATGCCTCCCATGAACAATAGATTTATTCAATAAAAACCTCCTCAAAGCTCTCCAATGATCTCCTTTAGCTTTGTAATCTATGCTAGCTTCCACCTACATTGTCTTTAAATATTTTACTTGTAGAGATAACTTCTCATCTCAACCAATCATGATCACTACATTCGAACAACTAAAACAATATACATTGTGGGGATGTCTTGAACCTATGAAAGTGTTGTTGACGCTACAGGTATGGCTTTCTCATTATAAGTAGTATTGGGTTTTGGTGAGTATGGATGTTATATACATAAAAATGAGTACTCATAAAGATGATTCTTTCAAGATAAAGATAAATATGCTATCTTTGAACCATGACTTTTGACTTATTTTTAGAGGGATATGTATGAGTTCTCAATAAATTTTCACATGATTCTATGTTACTCTCAAGGTCCATAACATTGTTAAACATTTTGGATGGACTAGCAAACTTTCTTTCCCTAAGTAGAAGAGAAAAAATAGACTATTGGAAGCAACATAAGCCACCTTGGCAACAAATTTATAAGTTTTGATATTATACAAATCTCCACACCTCCTATTGAAGTAATATATGATGCTTTCACCATTCCTTCTTCTTAAAGAGTTAAACTTTGTCAACTAGTATTGGTGGTAATTCTTTTCACCCCAATGTTCTAGAAAGGAATCATGCAAATCCATGCAAGTAGTGATGCAATCAACTTACAAAAATATAAACCATGTTTGGGATTCTCCCTCTAGGGAATGTGTAAACACTCTCATGAATACAACATCATATTTAATGACAAAATTATTAGTTTATTCTTGGAATGTTGAGAGGTGTTGTTCTACAATAATGGCATTATCCCCATTATTTTTTTGTAGGGACTTCAAGTAACCCTTAGGCATATCCTTACGAAAAAAAGGAGTCATAAATCTTGATATTGGGATGCTAACTAAGGACTATCTAGATTAGTCATTGTAGAATAAGTATTTTTTAACAATGACTTTGCTTGTTTTGACACATTTTCTACTTAAATTGTTTTAGGAAAATCAATTAGCAGATATTTGAACCAACACTATATAGGTAATAAGAGAACCGTATATATCAATGAAGAATTACTAGGAGTGGGGTCTTCATTGAGTAAGGTGGACAAGGGGAATTCACTAGATCAAAACTATCTCAATGTGGTAAATGAGAAACATTAGATAAACATTGAGCATTGTGAGATGTGAAATTACCTGGAGAAATACAAACTGCACCACACCTTATATTTTTACTAGATTCTTAAGATATGTGATTTTTGGATAGAATCTTATCTGAAATATGGACCTCATGAATATTGATCCAATGAGCATGAAGTGTGATAAAGTGGAGTTACTTGGTGAATCAAATGATTTCTTTGTGTGTTATTCACGCAAATAACATATTGTATCATTGTCATATTCCCAAGGAGATCTCTCCAAGACAACAATGCCACTTTGGATGTTGTCCTGTGAAACATTTATATTGCAAATAACACAATTTTAGGGCATCCACTAGAGCTAAAACATATCCACTTTATACCTTGTAGATTCACTAAAAATACTTTTAACAAGAAAATATAGACAATGAGTG
The DNA here is from genome assembly GCA_900067695.1 of Picea abies. Taxonomy (NCBI): domain Eukaryota; kingdom Viridiplantae; phylum Streptophyta; class Pinopsida; order Pinales; family Pinaceae; genus Picea; species Picea abies. The sequence continues at coordinate 4,078 of CBVK0102535030.1, read as the reverse complement.
TGATCTAAGAACACATAACAATGAATGACTTTCCATTGGGCACATTTATCTTGTATGAAATGAGATATTGATGTGTGGATGCAAAGGAATTCAAGAAAATACGTTATATTTAGAAACAATGAAAACACTAGTTTTAATTCATTTGCAGACATGAAACATAAGTCATATCGAGAATGAAAAATGAATCTAATAGTTAAGAGGCATAACTTAAAGGTAACTGAACCATTGCACACATGACAATAACATGAAGGCCTCTCAAATTTCATCAAGGTATACTTCAACAACCTCTTTCCTAGCCTATCAAGTCCCATACCTGATTTATATAATGCATGAGGCGAAGGTGTTTTGCTTGAGAATCGTTCTTCACTTTATTGTTGAAGTTTGTATTTCATAAATGGCCATTTATTAGTTCAAAGATTTATGAAGATTATAGAGTAACATTAGAGAATTTTATTTTTGTTATGAGCAAACACGAGGACCATCCTGGTAGGCGTAGATGGGGAGGAGAGATATCTTAAAAACAAGCAAAGCAACAACAAATAACAACATTCCGCCCCCATATCAAATATTTCAGTACTCATCTCCAAGTTTAAGGATGAAGGTTTCACATAAAAATATCTGGTCACACTTTCAGGTTTTACCATCTATATATCCATTTACTTTATAAAATTCATCTAAACACATGATCTATTAGGTACACATAAATCATATTGAGAATGAAAAACGAATCCAATAGTTAAAGGGCATAACTTAAAGGTAATTGAACCATTGCACATATCAATATCATGAAGGCCTCTCAAATTTCATTTCAATAAGGTATAAGAATATGGATATAATCATCTGCCATAGTTCTCAATAACACATCAACAATTTCACCATGATAGAGATATATAAATGGCTTCAAGAGGCAAAACCATAGTATGTCAAGACTTTTTATTTTATCATCATTAGCCAACATGGTTTAAAACCTTTAGAAATACTTAATGGAAAAGATGTGATATACATGAGATATGTCACACACACTAAAGAAGGAACCAATGCATAAAAGAGTGATGATTCCTCTATTATGGATTCAATGGATGAATGTTTTTTCTTACTCCTGAATGCTCTCCTCCCTTCACCTTTAATAAGTATGTCCCCTACCAGTGCTTTGTACATCATTTTCTAGTGAGTTGTACTTATGTTGTAACTAATCCAACAATTTTCTATTTAGGTCACTTACAAACTGCTTTTTCTCCATGATAACCCTAAGAGTGGTTAATTGATAAATTCAATAGATAGCTTCATGCCACTTTAGCAGGTATTTTAATACGTTTCATATTCAATTATGTTATAAGTGAGTTAAAAATTGAATTATGTGATATTGGGGTGAAACTTTTATCAAAGCAACAAGGAAGGGCCTTTAACCCAATAGGTGGTTTGATAACCTTCAAAGAATGGTATGTAGTAGGCACTGATTGGAACCTAGCACACCCTTTATTAACCTCTCTTAGGTCCATGGAGAATAATGGGATTTTATGCTCGATGACAGAAATGTCATATGTTTTGAGATCTTCGTACGTCTAGGCGAAAACATTCGCAAATTCCCTCAAAAGTCCAATGTATTTAGACCTCTGCTCCTTTGTCAGACTTCTTGACAATTTGACATACTTGGGCTCACCCTCAATCCCAATGTTGCACTGAATAGTACCAGCGTCCTCCTCTGAGATATGCCTTTAACCCAATAGGTGGTTTGATAACCTTCAAAGAATGGTATGTAGTAGGCACTGATTGGAACCTAGCACACCCTTTATTAACCTCTCTTAGGTCCATGGAGAACCTTTCTAGATTCTATATGACAATAAGGTTCTTTGAAAATGTCATGGATTCCATCAAAAAGGTGGTTCTATCATCAATACATGCATTAGTAGCTCTTCCAATACATTAATATTTTAATTTTGTATATTTAGCAAATATGAAGCAACTTAGTTCGAGCGTTTTCACAACACTAATATGCTTCTTAGGTTTTTCATAATTTTTTGTGATCGAAACATTTATGTGGAACATGAACTTTCTGTCTGGTTTTAAAAAATGTTTGCAACGTAAAGGTTGTTTATCTTAATGTCCTTAACAACTTCTTTATTAATTTTAGATATAGAATTTATAATACAAAAACTTCTTGTTAATTTTAGATATAAAAATTAAAATACAAACTCAAAAGAGATTGGGAAAATGGAATTCATTACAGTGATTCAAATATTGAAATGGAATAAATGTTGGGCACCAAAACATTTCATATTTGAAAACTTATTACATATATCAACACGGTCAAGAAATTTTCTCTAAAAAAAAATTCTTCATTTTATCTTTCATTTATGGGGTTACAACTATTAATCACATAGGGTAATTGTGAGCTTTCTTTCACTAATGAAAACTATAGATACTACAACTGCTATGAACATAAAGCTCTACTTCTACTATAACTCTAATCATGGCAGGGCTCCTTTTCACGGTATTTTTTTTCCATGTGTTTCCATGTTGTTTCCCTATGGCATTTCTTTGGTCAATTTATAGAACACAATGAATCATTGGCAGGATAAGCAAGATCACTTATGATGTGGGTCTTATTTGGCTCTCTATAGAGTCTGTTCATTTTGCCAAAAAAATTGGGACAATGGCATAAGATAAGTCTAATTCAATATTAAATAACAATGTTGCTACCACCTCTTAGATAATAAAAGTCATAGCTTGGGGGGATTCTCATACACAACTACATCCATCATCACACAGGTTCTTGGAGTTGGTTCTAGTTTTTTTTAACTTTTTTTGAACTAGATTCCTCGTATCATGATGGGGATAATTCTCCTAGGTTTAACATTATGGTGGAATTTCTACCACCATTCAAGAAATTTCTCTCAAGTAAAATCAGAAGTACATAAAGGGGTGAAAAAACTATATTGCAGGTCCTTCATCCACAAAACATTGACTAAATTCCCAGTCAACTGACTCAGACAGTACCCATCAATTGACATAAACTTCAACCCACCGCCCTTGATAATCACAGAATGACCTGCGAGTACGTGAAACATCTTGCAGGAACATTGTGTCTTGAAGCAGGAGTTAACAGATTCTATGTCCCCATCCATTAATGTGAATTCGTCTGTCGTCCATTGATGGAAAGTTGGTGAGAGGAGGCTTCATCGACTGTATAATGGGTAGAGGCTTCATCGATTTATTTCAAGTGGAAAAGAAATTGCATTTATTATGTGCACCTGCACTTTCATAACCATGTGGCAGCGTACAAGGCTGCATAGCGACAGGTATACACTGCCATGCAACCTAGTCTATATATGAAAGGAGAAAAGAGTAAATATTATCCTTTAGAAATTTTCTTTATTTGAATTCCGCTTGTGTCACATAGTAGGTTGCTCAAATTTTGAAAATCCCTTTTGTAGTCATAAGCTTATGACTTAGGGTATAGTGGGCTAGACATCCTTCTAGTCATAAATGTCCAGTTTCGTTTATTTGCTCAAATATTTATTTTCCTTTTCAAGATCCCTTAGTCTTTTGTCATGCTCCCAATTTTGCTCAATTAGTTTCTTTTGTGTTGCTTATTTACATGTATATACAATCCTTATCCCTTTCTTTTATCAACCTTAATTTTCTTTTTACCCCATCTCTAACATCTTTTATTCCTCTTTTCATCATCTTTGAAATTCTTTCAAGATTCTTTTTTCTTTTCCTTCTTAGTTATGATCTTATCAACAATCTATTGTATAAGAAAATCTTTTCTACTTTGTTTTTGTCTTAACAAATTCTCGCCTCTTTGCAATTGTCATCATAATCACTTGTTTTCATTTTGTACTAGTTATATTTTATGTATAAGTTTTTCCTTTAACCTCTCCTTTGGAATAAGTTGCAAGAATTTTGAGATTAAACCTCTTATTGTAATTATGGTATTACTATCTAATTGTGAATCATCAAAGACAAATTCTCCACCATCCAATGTGCCATCACAATAGACTTTTTCTACATGGTGTGTAATGTCTCCACTTTGGGACATCATCACAGGGCAGAGATTTATAATGACCAAAGTAGC
>CBVK0102535012.1:0-30402 GCA_900067695.1 Picea abies | reverse complement strand
CAAAAGGACAGTCCATGGGGTTTGACCCTGGGACCTCCACCCACAACCAATGCCTTAACATATCTTCCCTAACCAAGAGGTCACGGGTGTCACATAGTAACCAATGCCCAAATCATTTCTTAAATGATGCATCCTCCCAACGACAAGAGGAGGCACACGGATCGTACGACCATCCAGGCACACATTTCGATGCAAAGTACAGTCATAATTGTAGGTTGCAAAGGGCATGAAAACTGACAAAAAATTATTCTTGGGTCTGGGAGTGCCAGAGTTGGATCGAGGCATGGAGACAATCATTTTTGGGTAATTTGAAACCAAGAATTCAATGGTGCTATCTATTTTATGATCTGAGCATTATTTCTACAGATTGATTTCAGAATGAGGTATACTTATGTATTTTGTCAAATTATTTTGTTGAGTTAATGAAAGAGCCTACCCATTTGAGAGCAAGACCCGAAGATGTAGTCCACCACGGATGAACTCCATTATCAAGTTTTTGTGTTCAGATATGATTCTTATGTCTCTTCATTTTTTAGTTTTTCCTTCTTTAATGGTGCATTTTAATTTATGCTCATTTAATGCAATTCTTTATAAGTCACGATGAAAAGATCCTAGATCATGTTGGTATCAGAGAAGTCATCTTTGACTTGAATTGTTGAGTGTGAATGCTTGTTACACATCAAAATTATGCATTTCAATGATGACCTATTGTCATCGTTACAAGTGTTGCAAGTGTCTCATTTTGGCCACAAGTGTTGTAACTATTGCAGACAACATACATTCATCTTGCCCATGTTGTGTCTCGAATGACATCACAAGGAACACTTGAAGACACCCTTAGAGACTGGTTAAAGAAGAATAAATCATTTGATGAAGAGTACAAATATTTTTCCATGAAAAAAACCACTTAAAAATGAATTTTGAAGGCCAATGCTCCCCTACCCACTGTCAGGGAGTGTCAACGTTCCTTAACCTTCTTTGGGGGAGCGTTCTAGCACTTTGTGCACCCTTCGGGGGGAGCGCTGGGATTTTTTGAGGAAATTTTGGGCAATTCTCCCCTACTCACTGTCAGGGAGTGTCAGGTCTCCTTTCCCTCCTTTGGGGGAGCGTTGCAACACTCTGTGCCCCTTTCTGGGGGAGCGTTGGGCTGTTTGAGGAAAAATTGGGCTGTTGAGGAAAATCAGGTAAACATCCCCCTCATCTATGGAGTTGGTTGGATTTGAATATGAGGTCAAGGATGAATCTTAGTGAAGATCCAAAACTGATGGAGAAGGATCCTCAACCTATCCCAAGAATCTCTAAGGTGGTTGGGCCTCTCCATGCTTATATAAGGATTCCTTCTCATGGTGAAATACACAAGGAGTTTTAGAGATACCAAACTTATGATCTCATGAGAAGTGGTATTGGAGGACATTGAAGGCATAAAACTTATGATCTCATAAGGGAGATAATCAATGAAGCATATTCAATTTGATTGTGGATTATTTGAGCAAGGGGCCAGACAAGGAGAGTTGGAAGAGGTTGTTGCAACTTCATCAAAGGTATGTAAGTATTGCTATTGAGTTCTCATTAATACATGTGCTTGGCCTGTTTCTTTCAAGGTTGTGTATTCCTACATGAACTTGTCTTTGATAGATAGATCTAGTTTTGAATTAATCATGGTAGAATAGTTAATGGTTTTGTCTTTGCTGTCATTGGATTGCAAGACTTGTTGAAGAGCTTGGGGATCAAGGTTCAACTTGGACTGGGCAAGGAAAAACATCATAAAAAGGTACATCTTCTTCCTTTTCTCTATTTGATTGTCATAGCTAGGTTTAAAAGGATGTCAGTGAGTAAAGTTATCACCTTTCTGTCTTGATCTTAGAGACTTAAGGTTCAAGAGGAAATCCACTTGTCCATAGGGGGATTTTCTTGTAACAGAAATTGGCGACTCCATTGGGGAACGACATCAATTTGTATTTATTTGGTATTTAACTACCATTTTCCCACATTTCAGATAAATTTTAATGTTTGTTCATCATCCATTAGCCTTCTCCTACCTTCACTAGCAATTTCACCATTTTTTATGCATTTTGGGTGAGTTTTTCTTTATTTTTTTGACTATTTTTTGAATTTATGGGTGGCTCAACGCCCCCTGTAGGCCATATTAGAGTGATAGAACTCTCCTATAGTGATTTTGGGAGAATTGAAACACTATGTACGCTTGATACAAGGAGCGTTGGTCTCCTTTTTGAAGGAGTTTTTCCCTTTTCTGCTCATATTTTCTCAGCTTGTTTTGTGGAAGTATTTACCCATAATTTGTGATTGGTTTGTGAAGTTATTTAGGTTGATATTTGGTTCTTATCACCCCTTATTTTCTTGATTGGAGCTTGAAAAATTTTCCGAAATGTGAAATTTTCCTTTCTAACTGCTTGTTTTGTCGGGACAATTTGAGTGATTTCTCTTTCTCTCTATCTTTTCTTGGATTCTTCTCTGCATCTTCTTTTACTCCTTGAATGTTTTTCAGTTGCTGAATCCTTGATTGAGTTCTTTTTAGAACAAGTTTCTACTTGTTCTCTTTCAGTTCTCATTTCTTTGAGTGCATTCTTTGTTTGAAACCTTTGTCGCTTCCTGTCTTTTGCATCTGCATATGACTCTTTCTTCTGATTGAAAGTTGTGGAGCATTGAAGGATTTGTATTTAATTTCTTTGTACATTAGAATAAAACAAAGCAGATAGATGCATTCTTTCTTTCAGGTAGTGAAACTAGCTTGCATTTGAAGTAGCAGAATTGCATGGCTTTTGGCATTTTGGGACATTGCGCATTTGGGAATGATAAATGTTTTCTCCTTCTCGTAATATAGATTTCATAGAAGTGAAATATTTGAATTCTAATTTATTTTCATTGTTTAGAGTCGGTCAAAACATCATTTAGTCCACACCATTTTCCTCTTGAGTAAACAACAACCTTAAAATCAAGCGCTAAACTAAAATTTATCAAACATTTTTACATTTTCTGTTAGCAAACCTACATTAGCTTAAGGTGTAGGGCTTTGGAATAGGTTGAAAGGACATTTCCAAAGATGTCAAACAAACTTAGCATCTTTTGATAGGGAGAGAAAATCCAATTTTTGTATAAGCTTATTGGGATCCCCCTCTCACACAGGGGTTACACACGAGGTCACGTTTGGAAGAGTTACAGAGATTATCCCTCCATGGTTTAACTATTCGTAGTATTCAGATCGTATATTGGGGGTTCTTCTTGAGTCTCAAATGTCTTCATTTGGTCTCGGTGCTTCATGATTTCCAAATCCATTCGGGGTCCTTTGGAGTTCTACTGGTCCACTTGTCCTCATTTCTCTTGAAGGATTTTGGACTTGCTATCCTGCCCATACGGTCGGACTAGTTTTTTGACTATACCCATCTAGGGGTTGACTGGGATTTGGTGACCTTAGTAGCCATAATATTCAGGGTCTTACACAAGGTGACGATGAAGGGAAGTCTCACTGTACCTGGAACAGATGTTGGTCAAACTCACTTGGGCTCCTTGGAGGGTAAATCCATAATTATTGCGTGGAAGATTGCACCAAGGTGTAAGTCCATTAAGAAGGTCGCCAACGTAATTTATCCACCTAGTCTATCCCCACCCCTTTCTATATTGATTTCGCAACGTTGGATTTCATTACCAACTAGTGGTTTCAATGTGTGAAGTTTTGTTTGATTGTTTGTTTCTCAGATTAGTAGCGTGCGTTGTTTGTTTTACTTAGTGGAACTTAGGTCGAGTCATTGTTAATGGAATCAACTCTTGGGAGTACCAATGGAGGAACCCCTTTTCCTATGGAACCTTTCACCTTTCCTTCTTTTGGAAAAATTGGTCCTCTGTGCAGTGCCACACTGAGTCTTCTGGGACTCACCATCGAATCACTAGTTTGGTTGTTCCCCACTCCAGTTATCTCGAATCTTCCCAGTGCTTTAGTTGCAACTAATACTCCAGATGTAAGTACACCACCCACACATCAACCTCATGTCGAATTTTCGCTTTCTTCACCCATTAAGTCTCTTTCCCTTTCTCCTTCTTCACCTAGTGAAATCTCTAAAGCAAGTAGCCAGGTTGATAAGAAGAAGAAGAAACGAAAAGAGAAGAAGAAGAACCTAAAAAGGACCAAGCCTCCAACCATATCAGATGTTGGATCCAAGAAACCTCCTACTATTAATCATATTAGGAGTGTTGATGAGGTCGACAAGATTAAAATGAAGAATCTGAAACCCAAATTCCCTTGCAGTCTTTGTAAGGGTGACCAGTTTCTGAGGGATTTTCCTGGTCTTCCCAAGGTATTATAAATGTAGTCTTCCACATCATCGGCCCCTACTAGACATGTTGGGGATGCCCCGTCAACTAGTGACATTAAGGTTGGTAAGAAGAAGACAACTGCTAAATTTCCTTGTATGTTATGCGAAGGTGATCATTATTCTCACCTTTGTCCTCGTATGGATGAGGCTTCTTCTCTTTTGGAAAATCTTCAACTTCTAACTGGTTATCATAATATTTACCCCAACCCATCGTTAGTTGATGGAATGGTCAATCTAGTTCCATCCCCAGTCAGTCCGATTGATCAGGTGGTCAATCTAGTTTCATCCTCGGTTGAACCACTAACCAAAGTAGTTGATCCAGTTTCGTCATCGATCAACCCCACTCTTCATCTGAAAAGTGAAACCCAAGTGACTGATCCAGTCCCGTCATTTGTCAGTCCCACCCTTCATTTGAAGAGTGCCAATGTGGTCAATCCCACTCCTCCTCTGACGAGTGCCAAAGTGGTTTCTCTAGTCCCTTCATCGGTCAGTCCGGTTGATCATGTCATCAATCTGGTCATGTCCTTAGTTGAACCAATTGAAAAAGTGGTTTATCCAATCCCATATTTGGTTGATCCCACTCTCCCATTAGAGATTGCAACCCAAGTGGTTGATCCATTTCCACCTGACAACCCCATTATCCCCTTGGAGAATGAAACCCAAGTGGCCAATTTGATGTCATTATCAATCGATCCTACTCTCTCCCTAGAGAGTAAACTCGATTATGCCCATGTTTTTCTCATTGATATAGAATCTACCGTGCTGGGGGGCATTCCTCCTTCTCCCGCAAAACCCCCTCCAAGTAATGAGGCCATCCTTTTTTATTGGGGTGTCCTAACTAGACCTCGTCTTCCCTCTCACATTCCTTTCAAGCTTATAGTACAGGTTTGTGGTCAGGACATTCCTCATGCGCTGATAGATGAAGGTTTGTCCGTTATTATTTTGTCCTCTATTGCTTGGAAATCTTTGGGTTATCCTTAGCTTGTGCCGGTTACCCAGACTCTGTTCTCTTTTAACATAAGAAACAATCACCCTTTAGGATTCCTTCCTCAGTTTCCCATAACTTTGGGATGGAAAACTATCTTTATTGATTTTATGGTAGTCTAGGACCCCTTGGATTTCGATTTACTCCTTAGGTGATATTATGTCTATGCCATGAAAGCTATTGTGTCCACTTTTTTTCGTGTGATATCTTTCTCGCACAATGGAAGAATTGTGGCTATTGATCAACTTTTCTACGTTGGTCCTGACTTGATTACCAACCCAATGACCTCCCTAAATGGGTCTTATATGCAGTCGATATCACCCCTGCCACAAGTCAATTATGTGGCATTGTCTCCCATGAATTCAACTTCCAATGACTTATATCCGGTAGTTGAAATAGTGATCTCTTCAGTAGGAATTTTGGAGCTTGATATCCTTACCCATGATGTGTCCCTTGATATGTGTTCCTTCTAGAGCATTGTTCTTCCATCCAATGAAGATCTCTTGGAAGCCATGATCGAGTTTTGTCCCTTGAAATGGTTTCCTTCCAGAGGGTTATCCTCTTGGAAGCCATGATCAAGAAGAGTCCACGAGCATAATTTTCCTCTCTGTGGCAAGCTCGTTAAAAAATGAAACAGAGGTCACGAGCATAGTTTACTTCTCTGTGGCAAGCTCATTAAGACATGAAACAGAGGTCACGAGCATGATTTTACTTTTATGGGGCAAGATATTTAAAAAATGAAACAGAAATATGGGGATTGAACCTAGAACCTTGAGCATAGTTTTCCTCTTTGTAGCAAGCTCGTTAAAAAATGAAACAAAAATCTTGGGATTGAACCCGGAGCCTTGAACATAGTTCTTTTCCTGTGTCAATCTCGTTAAAAAATGAAACAATCACCTCTCCCATCAGGTCAAGTCTTTTTCTATATCTCGTAGATGTCGAGTCGAGTCTTTCGTTAGGTCTCATTTTTTAACCTTCATTTCATCCACCTGTATCCTTTTTCTCCATCTAGTACAGAAATTGGTGACAAACTCAAAGTCGGTGAATGAATTGAAGCTTGGGAGGCATGTCTCCAGCCTTGGATTATCTTTCTGGATTTATACCACTATCTTTTCAATCTGGGGGCAGAGTACCAACCATCCATAGGTATCCTAACCTTTGGAATTTATGTTGGGAATTTACAAGCATATTTTAATTTTGTTTCAATCTTGTGTAAAAAATGAAACCAATAACGAGCATGGTCTTAGTTCCTTCTCACGCTCGAAAAAACATGAGAACACAACCGAGTAAAATTTTATCACTTTTTCAGACTCGTAAAGGTTATATGAAAAAGGAACCCCCTGGGGTCTCCTTTAATCTCTTTTCAAAATCTCTAAACATGAAAAGATTGTCGAGTGACCTTGCTTCCTTTCCCACTCATTAAAAGGTTTGAAAGGGCATCTTTTGATGATAATTTATCTCTTTTTCCTCCTCGCGAGACTAATATTAGGAAAAAGGAAAACAATGGAGTCATATTTAAGTTCTTTTTAGACTCTCTAAACATGAAAAACCATTGAGTTTTCCTTCTCTGGACTTGCTAAACTATACATTGAAGGGCCCATACGGGACCAAACCCTTACTTCTTCCAGTTCGTTAAACAAAGAAAGAGGGACTTACTGAAGGTGAGTTATATCAAGCATGTGTTATCCTCCTCAAGCTCGTTAAATAAAAAAGAGGTACTTGTCTATCTAGATGGGGGAAAAAATTGAAGGAAGCAAGCCAAGCAATTTTTGAAAATATCACTAGTCACTCTTATAGTCACCCTTGAACACGACACTTTGTCTTTGCATACGTTTTAATCCACTAAAAATTTGCACTAAAACAATCCTCTGATTTTATTTACTCCTTTTGTTCACCCGATGAAAGTCACAGTGTCCATTGCATCATCATGTTTTGGTCCATGTCATGTTTCTACTATTGTGCCTCAATGTTCAAGGGAATTATCTCCCTCGAGAGTCAACCATCACAAATATCCTATTTCAATACCCATGTCAGTTCATTTCATTGATGGGGGATACATCAAGGCCCTCCTGCGACGAGTATGTTCTTGTCGAATTCAACACATTATCCGGGAACTAGATTTAGAAACCAGTTAGTACCTTGGGACCTGCATGTCTCAATGGCAGGCCTCCTCACTTCCGACAGTGGGATTACATCATTGACCCCTAATCAGATGATTCCACGAATGTTCAACTTCATCTCATCTATTCACATTCGCTAGAATGTACTAGGGTACCTTGGAAATCATTGACATCAATGGTGATTTCCCTCGCACTTATTAACAGTTTACCTCATTGACCGGTAATCAAGTAGTTTCTACCATGTTCAACATTAGAACATCTATTCACATGGTTAGACTCGTACCGTGTCAGGATTGATAAGAAGACCCTGGGTTGAGTGATCACTCTGGTATGTACTTTTCCCAGGTTGCGACGAAGTTTCTCTTGAATATTGACACATATATTGTCACATATATCCATATATTGTCACATATATCCACTTTGTATTGGTTTGTGGCTATGTCTTGTTGTCTTGTAGATCCACTGTGTATTTTTTGTGGCTACGATCAGTTCATGTTATGGAAGTATATATCCACATTGTATCTTTTGTGGCTATACTCTTTGTTAATGTAATTATGGATCTGTAGTGTATCTTATGGCGGCCATACCTTGCAAGTATTTATCACCGAAGCATAGGTATGCCTACCTTGGGTTTGAAACATGTCATAATATTTGTTTGATGGTTGTGTGCAACTTCTACCAGGTTTTTCGCATCCATACCCTTTCTCGAAAAATTCTACAAAGTACTTTAGTCATCAGTTTCATCTTCTAACTTCGCACTTTGGGGGGAAATCTATTACACATCAAAATTACTCATTTCAATGATGACCTATTGTCATCACTACAAGTTTCGCAAGTGTTTCATTTTGGCCACACGTGTTTCAGTGAAGCATAGTCATTTTGATTGTGGATTATTTGAGCAAGAGGCTGGACAAGGAGAGTTGGAAGAGGCTATTGCAACTTCATCAAAGGTCTGTAAGTATTTCTATCGAGTTCTTATTAATACATGTTCTTGGCCTGTTTCTTTCAAGGTTGTGTATTCCTACATGAAATTGTCTTTGATCTAGTTTTGAATTAATCATGTTAGAATAGGAAGTTGTTTTGTCTTTGTTGTCATTAGATTGCAAGACTTGTTGAAGATCTTGGGGATCAAGGTTCAACTTGGACTGGGCAAGGAAAAACATCGTAAAAAGGCACATCTTATTCCTTTTCTCTATTTGATTGACTTAATTATGTTTAAAAGGATGTCAGTGACCAAAGTTAGCACCTTTGTGTCTTGATCTTAGAGATTTAGAGTTCAAGAGGAAATCTACTTGTCCGCAAGGGGATTTTCCTATAACAATGCTTACTAGGGCCAAGTATGAGCAATATTAATGATTTGAATCCCAAAGTTGGTCATGCATCCCGAAGGAATAAAATGGAAAACGAGGACAAGCATGATGAACAGAAGAAAAACTTTCACATGGTCTTTTATCACATATCAGAAATGGTCGAATAGATATATAAACATTACGAGAAGAGGATGAAACATAACGGGAAGAAAAAGGAAGTACATGTAGATGGTGATGCTTCAGTAGACCAAGGGGATGGAGGAGATCCTCCTGAGCCTCCATCTTCACCTTGAATTTCAAGTTCTTCTTCCTCTAAGAATTCTCACCATTCTCATCATTCTAGCCATAAAGCCTCTTTTAAGAAACCATTATTAAATATTTATGTAAAATTTTCTTTACCTATGTTTAATGGAGATGCTAATCTTGAAAAGCTAGATAATTGGATCTGACAGGTTGAAGTGTATTTTCGTGTCCAACATATTGATAAAGAGGAAGTTAAAGTGCAACTGGCCTCTCTTCAGTTGGAAGACACCGCTCTCGTATGGTGGGAGAGAAAGATTTAGGACAGAAGTAAGTGTGGCAATATTCTTTCCTCATGGCCGGAAGTTAAATCAACGATAAGGAAGCAATTTTATCCATTAGGGTATTTACATAAAGCAATGATGGAATGGAAAACTTTAAGGAAAAGTAAAGGTCAAATTGTACAAAGTTTCACAAAAGAATTTAGGAAGAAATCTCTTGCATTGAACATTCCTTTGGATTCTTATGAAATTTTAATGAAGTATATTGGTGCACTTCGCAGTTATATTCGTCATACTTTGCTCTTGTTTAACCTCACTAGTCTTGATGAAGTTTGTGTGCAAGCCACTCAACTTGAGAATAGGGGGAAACATGTTCAAGAAGATCCCATGAAGAACCTTCCAATATCCCATATAAAAATTTTAAGAAGTTTAAAAGGAAGGACAAGAAGACCACCACAGTGATGAGAGAAGGAGGAAAGCCACCTTGCACTCATTACGAGAAGAGTGGTCACGATGAAGAACACTATTGGAAAATACATCCAGAAAAGAAACCAAAATAGTTCGGTGGAAAGGGGAAGACAAAAACCGTTGCTACACTATAACAAGATCTTGGTTCCGATCCAAGAGATGAAGGAAAGATCACAATGGTTGGAGTACAAGGTAAATATTCCCTTCATACTAGTTCAAGTTCCAATAATGAATCTCATGCTAATAAACGAAAAAGGAATGAATTATTTCACATAAGAGTTGTATGTAAACATACTAAGATAGATACATTATTTGATCTGGGTTCCCAAGTAAACTTAATCTCTGAAGCACTTTTCAAGAAGATGGGTCTTGAAACGAAACTACATCTAAAGCCTTATCCTCTTGGTTGGGTATGTGATAAAGAAAAGCATAATGTCACCAAACAATGTAGGGTCAGATTTTCTATTGCTTCGAAGTTAATTGATGAAGTGGATTTGGATGTTGTACCACTTGATATATGTGGCATATTGTTGGTAAGTCCTTATATTTATGATAGAAAATCGGTCTTATTTCATCATGAGAACAAATACAACCTTACTAAAGGGGGAGTATAATATATTGTTAGAGCTCATAGCATGAGGGTAAATACAACACTTGTTAGTGCATGACAAATGAAAAGACTCATAAACACTATTCAGAGATATGTTCTCATGGTCGTAAGAGAGAAAGATGTCGGGACATCCAACGCTTTCCAAGGGTGTGATCCATCTCATAATAAGGAATTAATTGATATTGTTTCTAAGTATGATGATATTTTTCAGGAACCAGATGGATTACCTCCTAAGAGGGAAATCCAACATGAGATACATCTTCAACAGGATTCTCCTCTTCCTAATGTGGGCATGTACAAGATGTCAGTTGTGGAGATGACAGAGATCAAGAAGCAAGTGCAGAGCTTATTGGATCAAGGAGTCATCATGTCCAGTTCATCTCCTTGTGGTTCTCCGATCATGATGGTTCCAAAGAAGGATGGCACATGGAAAACGTGTGTCGATTATTGGGCCTTAAATAAAATCACGGTGGAAAATCGATACCCTCTTCCTGTTATATATGATTTACTTGATCAATTGAAGAATGTTGTTTATTTCACTAAGTTGGATTTGCACAGTGGATATCATCAGATCAGGGTCACAGAACAGGATGCATGGAAAAATTTCTTTAAAACCAAACAAGGATTGTTTGAGTGGTTAGTTATGTCATTTGGGATTTGTAATGCTCTGAAAAATTTCATGCGTGTTATGAATGATGTATTCAAACCTTTCCTAGATGACCTTGTGATTGTATATTTAGACGACATTCTTATTTTTATCGAGAATTGGGATGAACATATGAGGCATGTAAAACAAGTATTGGATACTTTGCAAAGGGAAAAGTTGTATGTAAAATTGTCTAAATGTGAATTTGGCAATACTACACTTGTGTACTTAGGTCATATTGTAGGAGGAGGACAATTAAAAAATAATCCTTCCAAATTGATGTAATTGTAAATTGGCCTGAGCTAAAAAGTGTAATGAAAGTTTGAATCTTCTTAGGTGCAGTCCAATATTGGAGGAGGTTCATTTCCAACTTCTCCTTTATAGCAGCTCCTTTGCATGCCTTAACCAGTGTGAAGAACACTTTTTAGTGGGAAGGAAAGCAACAAAAGGATTTCAACATTTTAAAGGAGAAGATAATTACTGCACCAGTATTAGCATTGTCGAATCTTCAACATCCTTTTGAGATCGAGACAGATGCCAGCGGATACGCCATGGGAGCAGCATTGATGCAATATCATAAGCCTATCTGTTACCACTCTAAAATTTTTAACCAAGTTGTTGTTAACTATCCTACATATGATAAAGAGTTGTATGCATTAGTATAGAGCGCAAAGAAATGGAAACACTACTTGTTAGGGAAGGAAACAATCATACATATAGATCACCAACCCTTACAGTATCTCCAATCATAGACCAAGTTGCAACAATCTCGACACTGCAGATGGATGGGTTTTCTACAACAATTTCATTTGGTAATAAAGTAGAAAAAGGGTACAAGTAACAAGGTAGATGATATGCTTTCTAGAACTCCTATTGTTGCTTCTATTATTTTGAAGAATACTTCTTTATCTCATGTTATCTATGTAGAACAATATGCCATCGATGAAGATTTTAAGGAAGTATATGAGAAACTAACCCATGGTGCACAGGTAGAGAACTATTGTCTGCATGGAAAACTACTCTACCATCTTGGAAAGATGTGTATTCCTAAAAGTGAACGAGTCCATGTAATATGAGAAGCTCACACTCTCTTGTGTCTGGGCATTTTGGGGTAGGAAAAACTATGGCTCATTTGTAGAGGTTTTGTTACTGGCCTCAAATGACAACAATTGTAACTAAACATGTAAATGGGTGTGTGATGTGTTCTAATTGGGGCTATACTCACCACTTCATGTTCCATCCCATCCATGGGAAAGCATCTCCATGGATTTTGTAGGGGGTTTACCAATGATCAAAGGGGGTCATGATTATTTGTATGTTGTAGTGGATAGGTTAAACAAGATGTGTATCTTGATGCCATGTAAAAAGTAGATCACTACTAAGCAGACTACTAATATCTTCTTTCAGTATGTTTGGGTTCACTTTGGGTTACCCACATCCATTGTATCAGATCTAGATACTCGATTCCTCAGGGAATTTTGGACTAGCTTGTGGAGGATGATGGATAGCAAATTGAAGAGGAGCACTACTTTCCATCCATAGACCGATAGACAGACAGAGGTGGTAAACCAAACAATGGTTCTTTTGCTTCAAGTCTACTGCAAAAAGCATCCCAATTTATGGTATGAACAAATACCCTATGTAAAACATGCGTACAACCAACCTTTACATTCATCCACTCAGATTTCATGTTTTGAGACATGTTTTGGGTACCTACCAAAGGTTCCTTTGGACTTGATGTATGGGAGAGATGTCAATGTGAATAAAGAATGAACAGAGGAAAGAGCCCACAATTTCATCCAAAGGATCGAATATATACACCAGGCAGTCAAGGAACAGTTGGAGAGAAGTAAAGAACAATATTAATCTACGCATGACAAGCACATGGTTGATCATCAATTCTAGGTTGGAGACTAGGTATGGCTTCAAATCAATAAGGAGAGATTGAAGGGTGAAGGCAAGAAAATCAAGTCCATTCATTATGGACCCTTCATTATGTTGGAGAAAAGTGGTACCAATGCTTTTTTTCTATATCTTCCACCTTACATGCAGATTTACTTAGTTGTGAACGTTGAGAACTTGAAACTTTTTGAGCCTACCATGATCATGGATCGAGATGAGGAAGTTTCAATACCTTCAGTTGATGAGTTTGCACCTAAGTATTTGGATGAGTTACAGGAATATATCATCCTGAACAGGAGGATGAGGACTTCATGCAGAGGTGATATTGATTATATTCGAGTAGGCATAAAAGGAACACATCCAAGTAAGGCAAAGTGGATAGAGAAGGACAAAGTGAGGGGACTCTTCCCTCACTTACTTGTTGATTGATGAAAGATTTTGGTGGTCCAAAAATCTCTCAATGGGAAGGGGTGATCCAAAAAGGATCCAGAGAAGGAAAATAACAACTCAGAACTCATAGAAGAAACTCAGGATGCTTAGAATGGCTTTAGCAGATAGAGAAAGGGAAAAAATTCAAAGTTCCCAAAACTTGGTGAAAATGGCATGATTGCAAAGAGCACGTCACAATATTTATAATGGCACAAACGACTCGTCAAACGAAGTTACGGATTGAAATATATCTACGGTCAAAGTTTGGTCAACCTAGCCTAGTCAGCAGGGGATGAGTCAGCATTCGTACTGTTGATGTCAACATTTGTATGGATAACGTCAGAATCCATGCACCACATGTGGTAGGATAAGGGAAGTGACACATGGCATGATGACTTCATCATTACGTCAACATGATGATGTGGCAGGACCATAGGCTACGACGTGTCACTCGATTTTGATGTTTTTGGACCGATCCGTGGACCAATTAGATCATGCCACGTGGCAGTCCATACAATCTGTATGGTCTATGTGGCATGTCTACATGGCATACTGACTTGGCAAGTGGTAGTGTGGATCAGTGAGAGGCTGCCATGTGGCCCAATCAGAGGTTTCCACGTGGTAAGCGGGAAATGCCCAAGGATAACCCGTGAACAAATATTTGAAAAAAAAGAGGTTTGGCAGGTCCGCCAAACCTATCCATGGATATATTGTTTGGATACAGTTCTAGTAACACCTCTAAAACTGGTGGAACAAACTTATATATATATATATATATATATACCATATAACAATACAAGGCCCAAAAGGAAAGTCTGTTGGGTTTGACCTCGGGACCTCCGCCCACAACCAATGCCTTAACATATCCGCCCTAACCAACAGGTCGTGGGTGTCACATAGTAACCAATGTCCAAATCATTTCTTAAATGATGCATCCGCCCAGCCACAGGAGGAGGCACATGAACCGTACGACCATCCGGGCATGCATTTTGATGCAAAGTACAGTCATAATTGTAAGTTGCAGAGGGAATCAAAATCGAGACAAAATTTTTCTTGGGCCTGGGAGTGATAGAGTTGGATCAAGGCATGGAGAAAGTTATTTTTGGGTAATTTGACCCCACAAATTCAATGGTGTTTTTTTTTTTATGATCTGAGAATTATTTTTGCAACTTGATTTCAGAATGAGGTATACTTATGTATTTTTCCAAATTATTTTGTTGAGTTAATGAAAGAGCCTACCCATTTGAGAGCAGGATCCAGAGACATAGTCCACCAGGGATGAACTTCATTATCAAGTTTTTGTGTTCGGATATGATGCTTATGTCTCTTCATTTTTGAGTTTTTCCTTCTTTAACGGTGCATTTTAATTTATGCTCATTTAATGCAATTCTTTATAAGTTACGATGAAAATATCCTGGATCACTCATTCACAAGAAGATGATGATGTTTATAATGAGGCTCTAAATCCCTTTTCACATAAATAAAATCCAAAACCTTAACCCCGAAAAATGAAATGCCAAAAGGTTTGTGGGCCTCAATGGGGGTAGTTGATACGTCAACTTCCCAAGGGTGTAGGATTTGCATAAGATCTTTGTTTGGGGTGCATGATATCTCATTGGAATGGTATGTACAAGGACCACACATTTATTCATCACACTCTACCTATAACTTGCAGTTTGGTTGTGTTGGGTCCAAAAAACGTGTTTAGGGCCTCAAAACAACCCTAGAAGTTTAGGACCTGAAAAGATGTAGAAAAACTGCCAAGATGGAAACCCCTATTTTGAGCCAGTGGAGTAGCTGGGTGGCCATTGATTTATGCCTAGATCATTATACTCCCCTTATGAAGAAATTTTCTCCATCGCATCAAGTCTCTGGGGAATCTTTGGATGAATATGAACCTTGGTGAGATGCTTGCCTTGCTGAAGAAGTTGTCTTGTTTAGCTTGTTGAACGATGTTATGAACTTGTTGTTGGATGGGTTGGATCCGTTCAACCGATATAAATGCCTGATTTTATTGAGCGTGGGAGAACTTTGTTGGTGAAAATGCAACATGAAGACAATGAATGGATTTGTGATAACTTTTCTTGACTAGACAGCTTGGAGGCACCCTTGTAGGTGTAGTTAGAATATCTTCATGCTCTTCTACAATCTTATTGATCTACTTCTATTGGATAGAAGGGTCTTGGGTCAAGGATGTAGTAATTTCAGTGTTCTCCTCTTCTAAACAGATCATTTAGAGTCTAAACTTTGTGGTATGAGAGATTACTTTGCGAAACTATAATTTCGAGACACTACGGGGTCAAGACTCATAAAAAAAATGACGCTATGGGGTCAAGACTCATAAAAAAATGATGCTTCTAGATATATGGTTGGATTGATAGAACATCATAGACTTCCAATGAGAAAACATCACACAATACCTTATCCTTGAAAGGCTTGATGTCCTATGACAGGTGACACTGTTGGCTGATATAATGATCTCGTCCCTAGCGAAGCCATCATATATTCTATGGTTGCGGGTGTGGTGTTGTCAAAAAATCCAACTGCTTGAGGATCTATGCTGAGATGAGGTTCTTATGGCTTCCACTATCAAAAATAAAATGCAACGGGGTCACCTTCACCCACATTTGTGGATGGAAGAGGCACTCCCCCTCCTCAAGATCCTATGGTTATTTGGTTGGATTGTTGTGGTCGCGACACTAGTAATGGATTCTAAATCAATGATCTATCTCCTTTTATTATTGTTTGAATCAGAGTGTGAGTCGAAGCTCGACTCTGTTTATTTTAAATTGACCACCAATGATTGTTTTGAGTGATATTAATCTATGTTGTGCCAAGGGATTTTTTGGAAGTCACACCACTTCCTAGTGTCCTTTTTCTTCTTCTCATTACCCTTATTTTCTTGCGGCTTGGATTGGTTGTCTTGAGGTTAGGTATTCTATATATTAGGGCTTCCTTCACCACACTTTGGTTGTTGCAGATCTGCAGACCAAAATTCCTGCTTGTTCTAGTGCTTAAATTTCTATTGGATTTTGACAACATATCGACAAACTGCTCCTAATGATGAGATGTATAGAAACTCCATTTCGGTTTGGATGTACTTGTGTAGAGCCCCAAAGTATTTTAGAACCATATTACGCTCAAATGTTTTGACACCCAGCTTGGTGTACAAGTTATGGAAGGTATTTGTCAACTCTATCACTGCTTGGCCCCTCTCTTGATGTGTTGGAGCCAGAAGTCACTCCTGGATTGCTTACAAGAGCAGAGCCCGACGCCCATCAGTTAAATGTCACGATTTATGTTAAAGGGGTGATCAAATGGAGGATAACTCGAGGAGATATCACTCTAACTCGGGAACTGAGTCTGGTACATATGGTGACAAAGGAGGTCTTGACCCAACTTCAGCCAGTGAGTTAATAAAAGGGTGAGTAAGTGGAAGACTTAGTGAGGAAAATGAACAAACAGCTTTGGGCAACAGGCTTACGGCTATTTGCAGAAGAAAGATGCTGAATGCAAGATCCGCTTGGTTCAGGGTCTCAAGAAACCGAGGAGGGCTTGACTGGATCCTCCAATTCCAAGTCACTCAGCGTTGAGAAAATCACAAGAGCTGGCTAGAAACATCATAACTGCTATAGTGATCCTACCAACATCATCCTATAACAGCTATAGCTCGACTGGATCCTCCAATTCCAAGCGTTTCTAACACAGTGTAACAGAGACGTAAAAGAAACTGGCATTCATCAGGCGAGAAGTCTCAAAAGTGCATACATAACCAGAGTATCAGTCCTTCATTAAATATTTACAACCGGGAGCTCATCTCAACCATCGATAGATACAAAAATGGCGAAAACGCCTTCATATACTCAAAACAACAACAACAGCGAAATCAAGACACTGCATTGAAAGCTTTGCATCTGCATGGCTTCTGACAGTCAACCTCTGAAGGGTCATGAAACTTAAGTCAGATGCAATCTAATTCTTTGTCAGTTTCCAATGACGAATCGACCTACCTTTAATTCATTGCAGGACGTCCCCATTATGGCGGAGACGATGTCTAACCACCGCCAACCGCTTCAATAACTGCTTCTTGGGCTTGAGGATGATCAGGCTAGCTCAGCATTTTGGGATATAGAAGACTCCTCGCATTGCCATTTGGAATAACTGAGTAGCTTGAAGGACGAGTATGGAGGCCAACGCAGAGACTGGGGCGCATGGTAGGAGTGATGGCATCGGATTATGAGGGCGTGGAAGGAATGGCGAGATGTGAGAAGGGTGACGGAGGATGCTTCATGGCGGAAGACATCAGACGGAAGGGAGGAAGACGAGAGATAACTAACTTGCCTTTTGGTGAGGGGCTAATGTGGAGAGGAGTGGGACATATGGCACACGACAAGTGGATGGAAAGAAAGAGGGTGGACCATGCGGACCAAAGAGGGGAGGTGGATGGATGACACATGGCAGCGGGGGAAAGGTGGACTGGAAGATGACAAGACAGGAGAATGGCCCACGCTGGCTAAGCACCGAGCGGCTGAGAAGGGCAGAGTTGTTCAAGCACCGTTGATCCGGGCACGTCGATCCAGGCCATCGAAAGATTCATCTACGATTCTGGACCCCCCCCTCCGCTTAAAGGTAGAAAGGCGGTGGGGGTCCGGAATTACCTTTATTGCCGTTGATCCGGGCGCGCCGATCTGGGTCGTTGGAGAGGTGCACCCCTGATTCCGGACCCCTCCCCCCCGATTAAAGTTCGAAAGGCAAGGGGGGTCTGGAATCCAATATGCGCCGTTGATCAGAGCGCGCGGACTCCAGCCGTTCAAAATTGATTCTTGTTTAACACAGATGCATCGCGCCCAAAACTTAGGACAAGTGGGTTTTTTAACCCTTTCTTTTGCGTTCTAACCCCCCTTACAAGAAATATCGCTAACATGATGCAACATGGTCCATCTCATGTACTAGTAATAATAGTTTCCCATAGGGTAATATATCTCTTTGATTGCATGCATAAAAAAATCCCAAGTGGACTCGACCCAAAATATTCCAAACTCTGTGGAATTTTTCTCCCAGTAAGTTTCCCACTAATGTCTGACATGGGTTTAGCCTTAAGGAACACAAAGGTGATCTTTTATCTATTTAAAAAATTATGAACAAAGAAATAAACTTCTAGAAAATTTAACCATTTTTCCAAAGCATCTGGAACGATTTGACCTTCAAATATGGGAATATCAAAATTAAATTGTACATTGAATGAGGTAGTGTTTCCAAAGCGTCTGCTTGAAGAATACACGCCTGTTATTTTCCACAATCATTGAAGGATTTGGGAAAAGTTTTGCAACATATCGGTCCTTTGTTGCGCGAGGGATCCCACGAGAAAAAACTTTATGGGATATTTTTCTCCCTCATCTCTATTCTCTTTTGCCATGGGAGGATACTTTGGATGGAAAGAACTGTTGTCTTGAAGAGAAGCTAGCTCGAGACCCAAGTCTCTATACATTGACCTCATCGGGGACATGCACTAAGAAATAAAAAGGAGTATCCTGCTCTTATATCACTGATCTAGATTATTTTTAGAATGAAATGAAGGTGGAATTCTAATAAATAAATACACAAATATATTTCCAGAAACAAAGAGATACAGTAATGGACATTTTTTATTAAAGATGGAAATGTACAAAAACTGTAAACATCCAGAGTGAATGACTTGCTAGAATGATGGTATCTTATCTCTGAGAAGAGATGTGATGGATACGATCATTCAAAAGAACATTATGATGTTTAAAATGAGGATCTAGAGGACTTTTTAACAGAAATAAAATCCAAAACCATAACCCCAGAAGATGAAATGTCAAAAAGTTTGCGGGCCCCGATGGGGGTAGTTGATACGTCAACTTCCCAAGGGTGTAAGTTTTTCATATGATCTCCATTTGGGGATAAAAATAGCTTGTTGGAAAGGTCTATCCGATGAATACACATTTTTCCATCACAATCTAGCCAAATCATAGTGTGTGATTATGGTGGATCCAAAAAACATTGTTTAGGGCCTCAAAATGACCCCAAAAGTTTAGGACCTCAAAAGTTGTAGAAAAAATGCCAAGATGGAAAATGTTATTTTGAGTTGGAGGAATAGGTGGGTGGCCACCGATTTCCACCTGGATCATTCCCCCCCTGTTAGGAATAAATAGTCTCCATTGCGTCAAGTCCCATGGGAAGGTTTGGCTGAACCTTAACCTTAGTGAGTTGCTTTTCTTGCTGAAGAAGTTGTCATGCTTAGCTTGTTGAAGGTTGTTATGAACCTTTTATTGGAGGGGTTGGATCTGTTCTACTGATATAGATTTCTGATTTTCCTGAGTGTGGGAGAACTCTATTAGTGAATATGCAACATGAAGAGCATCAATGGATTCGTTATAACTTAGCTTGACTAGATAGTGTGGAGGCACCCTTGTAGGTGCAGTAAGAATATATTTGTGCTCTTATACAATATTTTTGATATGCTTATTCTAGATAGAAGTCTATTGGAATGAGGATATCATGATTTTAGTGTCCTTCTCTTTTGAATATATTGTAAAGAGGCTAAAATTTCTGGTATGAGAGATTACTTTGAGACACTGTTTTGTCAGGACCATAGTTAGAACTACCTCTAGTATCCTGTAAAGTTGACCCCCATAGTAACATTGGCACTATAGGTTATAGAATCATAAACAACATGATGATTTCACATATATGTATGGCCTAAAAAAACATCATATAATTCCAGTGGGGAAACATCACACGGTACCTCATCCTTGAAGGGATTGATGTTGTATGACAAGAGACACTACTAGTTGACATGAATATCTTGTCATTGTCGAATCCATATGATGTTCTATGGTTGGGGGTGTAGTGTTGTCGACAAATAAAACTTATTGAATACCTATTTTGAGATGAGGTTCTCTTGGATTCCTCTATCAATAATAAAATGTAGTGGGGTCCCCTTCACCCATATATGTGAATGGAAGTGGTGCCCCCCCTCCTCGAGATCCTCTAGTTCTTATGATTGGATTGTTGTAGTCATGATAGTAGAAATTGGTTCCAAATCAATGATCTCTCTCCTTTTATTAAGGTATGAATCAGAATTTGAGTTGGGGATCGACTCTGTTTGTTTGAGCTCGACTACCAATGTTTTTTTTGAGTGACATTCATCGATTTTTTTCCAAGGGCTTTTGTGGAACTCACACCATTTCCCAGTGTCCTTTTTCATCTTCATGTTACCCTTATTTTCTTGTGGCTTGGACTGGTTTTCTTGAGGGTGGCTATTATGTGGATTAGGGATGCATTTACCATACTTTGGTTATTGCAGATTTGCAGACCCAAATTCTCGCTTGTTCTGGTGCTTAAATTTCTTCTTGATTTTGACATCATATCAATAAGTTGCTCCTAGTGATGAGATGTCCAGAAACTCCATTTCAGTTTGGATGTACCAATGTAGAGCCCCATGGTATTTTACAACCAGATGCATTTCATATTTTTTTATACCCATCTTGGTGCGCAAGGCATGGAAGGTATTGGTGAACTCTGACATTGTTTGTCCCTTCTCTTGATGCAGTGTGGTCTATCTTGTGTACTGGTCATCATAGTGGGCTCAGTCCCAAATATTTCAGACTCCTCTGTGGAATTTTTCTCCCAGTAAGTTTCCCACAAATGTTTGACATGGGGGAGAGCCTTAAGGAGCACAAAGGTGATCTTTTCTCTATATTAAAAATTGTGAACAAAGAAACAACCTTCTAGAAAATTTAACCATTTTTTCAAATCATCCGCATCGATCTGACCTTGAAATACAAAAATATCAAAATTAACTTGTACCTTGAATGGGGAAACATATACATAATGATTACTTGACAAAGTCACACTTATTATTGTCGGAAATCATTGAAGGATTTGGGAAAAAATCCCCAACATATCGTTCCTCTGTTGCACAAGGGATTTCACAAGAAACAATTTGATGGGATCTTTCACTCCCTTGTCTCTCCTTTCTTCTACCATGGGAGATCTCATGGGTTGGTGAGAGTATTTGTCCTCAAGAGAAACTAGCTTGAGACCCAACTCTCTATACCTTGACCTTGTTGAGGACATGCACTAAGAAATGAAAAAGGAGTATCCTCCTCTGATACCATTGATACAGATTATTTTGAGAGAAAAATGAAGGTGGAAATATAATTAAAAAATGCAGATATATATTTACAGAAACACAAAGATACATTAATGCACATTTTTTATTAATGATGGAAGTGTAAAGAAACTGTAAAAATACAGAGTATATGAACTCGCTAGAATGGTGGCATCTTATCTCTTAGAAGAGATGTGATGGCCATGCTCATTCACGATAATATGATGATGATGATTACAATGAGGCTCTAGAGGCCTTTTTAACATAAATAAAATTCAAAACCCTAACCCCGAAAGATGAAATGCCAAAATGTTTGCAGGCCCCAATGAGGGGGTGTTTGATACATCAACTTCCCAAGGGCATAATTGTTACATAAGATCTATGCTTGTGGCACATGATGGCTCATTGGAAATGTCTATCTGAGGACTAGACAGATTTTCGTCACACTCTGGCTAAACCCTACAGTAAGCTTAGGACCCGAAAAAGTTGTAGACAAATTACCAAGGTGGAAAACCCTTTTTTGAGCCAGTGGAATAGGTGGTGGCCACTGATTTCCTCTTGGATCAACCATGGTGAAAGTCAACTATGATCAACAATACTGAACTTTGATCCACGTCAAGCTCATTAATGGTTAAGCATAGTCAACCATGCTTAAGTTCAACCATAGTAAACTATACTCTTCGTCATGGTCAACAATAGTCAACCATAATTAAGGTAATGGTCAACCATATTCATAGTTAAGGTCAAGCATGATGAATTCCATCCATAGGTATGATCAACCATGGTCATGGCCAACCATGCTCACCTATGGACAACAACTATCAAACATAGTAACCATTGTCAACCATGGTCAACCACAGTCAATCATGGTCATGGTAAACCAAGTTCAAACATAGTGAAGTTCATGCTCAACCGTGGTCAACCATACTAAACCAAAGTCAAGCAAGATCTATTAATGTTAACCATGGTCATTGTCAATCTCATGGACAACAATTTTCAACCATGGTTAAGCATTGACAATGATGGTGAACCATGGTTAAGGTCAACCACATTCAATCATGGTCATAGTCATGCTCAATAGTGGTCAACCATATTCAATGATAGTAAACCAAAGTGAACCAAGGTCTATGGAAATTAACAATGGACACAGTCAACCATAATTAACCATGGTCATGGTAAGCAGAGGTTAAGTGTAATTATCCATGTGCATGGTTAACCATTCTTTATTAATTTATTAATAAATAATACTTTCATATGTTATTGATGTATTAATACTTCAATAATGTATTCTTAATTTATTACTTTATTATTGTGTTATTACTTTTTTAATATAATAAATTAATGTATTAATACTTTAGAAATGTATTAATTGATAATGTATTAATGTGTTAATCAATTAATATATTAATACTTTAACACACTAATGTATGTATGTATCAATACATTAATTAATATACCATTAATGTATTATCACATCAATGCATTAATACATTAATATTTTAGTACATCAATGTATTAATACAATATCAAAATTAACTTGTACCTTGAATGGGGTAGTGTCTCCAAAGTGACTGCTTGAAGAAGATGCGCCTGTTATTGTTGAAAATGGTTGAAGGATTTGGGAAAAATTCTCCAACATATCATTCCTCTATTGCGTGAGGGATTTCGTGAGAAACAACTTGATGGGATATTTGTATCCCTCATCTTTCTTCTCTTCTGCCATGGGAGGCCGCTTGGGCTGGCGAGAGTATTTTTTTGCGATACAAAGTTCGAGACCCAACTCTCTATACCTTGACCTCGTCGGGGACATGCACTAAGAAATGAAAATGAGTAGCTTTCTCTAATACCACTAATATGTATTATTTTGAGGATGAAATTAAGACCAAAATATAATAAATATATAAACAGATATATTTCTAGAAACACAAAGATATAATAATGCACAATTTTTATTAAATATGAAAAATGTACGGAAGCTGTAAAAATGCAGAGTGAATGACTTGTTATAATGGTGGAAGATTTTCTTTGAGAAGAGATGTGATGGATATGCTCATTCAAAAGAAGATGATGATGTTTAAAATGAGGCTCTAGAGGCCTTTTTCACATAAAGAAAATCCAAAACCCTAACCCCAGAAAATGAAATGCCAAAAGGTTTGCGGGCCCTGAAGGGGGTAGTTGACATGTCAACTTCCCAAGGGTGTAACATTCACATAGGATATTTGTTTGGGGAACACGATAGCTCATTGGAATGATATGTACGAGGAATACACATTTTTTTGTCACACTCTGGCTATAGCCAATAGTGCGAATGTGGAGGGTCCAAAAAACATTGTTTAGGGACTTAAAATGACCCCAAAAGTTTAGGACCCAAAAAGATATAGAAAAATTTCCAAGATGGAAAACCTTGTTTTGAGCTAGTGGAATAGCTAGGTGGCCATCAATTCCCACCTAGATCATTCTTCCCTCCTTATGAAGAAATGGTCTCCACTGTTTCAATTCCCCTGGGAAGATTTGGCTGAATCTGAACCTTGGTGAGATGCTTTCCTTGCTGAAGAAGTTGTCTTGCTTGGCTTGTTGAAGGCTCTTATGAACCTGTTGTTGGATGGGTTGGATATTTTGAAACGATATATCTTCCTGATTTTCTGGAGTGTGTGTGAACTCTATCGGTGAATATTAAACATGGAGAGCATGAATGTATTTGTGATAACTTTGCTTGACTAGACAATGTGGAGGCACCCTTGTAGGTGTAGTAGTAATTTCTCGGTGCTATTATAAAATCTTGTTGATATGATTTTGATGAAAATAAGGGTCATGGGCTGAGGCTGCAGTGATTGCAATGTCCTTCTCTTCTAAACATATCATGAATAGGCTAAACTTTGTGGTGTGATATATTACTTTTTGGCACTATTTTTTTGCGACAATAGTCAAAACTACCTATGGTATCTTGTAGAGCTGACCCTAAAGTAACAATGATGCTACGAGATCAAGACTCATAAAAAGCATGAAACTTCCACATATATGGCTGGCCTAAAATAACATAATATAATTATGTTGGGGAAACATCACACAATGCCTAGTCCTTGAAGGGATTGATGTTGTATGACAAGGTGCATTGTTGGTTGACACAAAGATCACATCCCTGCTGAAGCCACCTAATATTGTTGTATGGCTACATGTGTTGTGTTGTCGGAAAATCCAACTTCTTGATGACCTCTAATGAGACGAGGTTCTTTTGGCTTTTTCTATGAACAATAAAATGCAGTGGGCCCCCCTTGACCCACATTTATGAATGGAAGATGTGCTCCCCCTCCTCAGGATCATATGGTTCTTCTAGTTGGATTGTTGTGGTTGCGGAAATAGTAGTGGGTTTTGCATCAATGATCTATCTCCTTTTATTATTGTATGAATCACAGTCTGAGTCGGGGCTCAACTCTATTTATTTGAGATCAACAACCAATGAATTTTTTGAGTGACATTCATTGGTGTTGTGCCAAGGGCTTTTGTGGAAGTCTCATCACTTCCCAATGTCCTTTTTCTTCTTCTTGTTACCCTTGTTTTCTTGAGGCTTGGATTGGTTTTCTTGAGGTCAGTTATTATGTGTATTAGGGATTCCTTTACCATACTTTGGTTGTTGTGGATTTGCAGACCCAAATTCTCGCTTATTCTGGTGCTAAAAGTTTTGCTAGATTTTGACAACATAACGATAAGATTCTCCTAGTGATGAGATGTCCAGAAAATCCATTTCTGTTTGGATGTACCTGTGTAGAGCCCCAAAATATTTTAAAACCACATGTCGCTCAGTGTATTTGATACCCATATTGGTGCACAAGGTATGGAAGGGATTTGTCAACTACAAAATTGTTTGGCCCCTCTCTTGATGCAACGTGGTCCATCTCATGTGCTGGTCATCATAGTTTCCCATGGGGTAATATTGCTCCTTGTCCACATCCATAAAATAATCCTAAGTGGGCTTGGCCTCAAATATTCCAGACTCTTCTATGGAATTTTTCTCCCGGTAAGTCTCCCACCAATGTTTGACATGGGGGAGATCCTTAAGGAGCGAA
The DNA here is from genome assembly GCA_900067695.1 of Picea abies. Taxonomy (NCBI): domain Eukaryota; kingdom Viridiplantae; phylum Streptophyta; class Pinopsida; order Pinales; family Pinaceae; genus Picea; species Picea abies. Next base: position 4,882 of record CBVK0102535012.1, on the reverse strand, counting down.
AAGGTGATATTTTCTCTATCGAAAAAATTGTGAACAAAGAAATAACCTTCTAGCAAATTTAACCATTTTTCCAAAGAATTCACATCAATATGATCTTCAAATGCGAGAATATCAAAATTAACTTGTACCTTGAATGGGGAAACATCTCCAAAGTGACTGCTTGATGAATACGTGTCGGTTATTGTCAGAAATCATTGAAGGATTTGGGTAAAATTCTTCAACATATCGATCCTTTATTGTGTGAGTTCTTCCATGAGAGAAAACTTGATGGGATAGTCTTCTCCCTCATCTCTCTTATATTTCTCCATGGGAGGCCGCTTGTGTTGGTGAGAGAAGTTTCCCTAAAGAGAAACTAGTTCGAGACCCAACTCTCTATACACTAACCTCGTCGAGGACTTGCACTAAGAAACGAAAAGGGGTATCCTTCTTTCATACCATTGATCCATATTAGTTTTAGAATGAAATGAAGGTGGAAATATAATAAATAAATACATATATGTATTTCTAGAAACATAGAGATACAGTAAAAAACAATTTTTATTAAAGACAAAAAATGTACAGAAACTGTAAAAATACATAGTGAATGACCCTCTAGAATGGTGGCAGCTTATCTCTGAGAAGAGATGTGATGGCTATGCTCATTCAAAATAAGATGAAATGGTGGCAGCTTATCTCTGAGAAGAGATGTGATGGCTATGCTCATTCAAAATAAGATGATTATATTTACAATGAGACTCTAGAGGCCCTTTTAACATAAATAAAATCCAAAACCTTAACCCCGAAAGATGAAATACCAAAATGTTTGTGGGCCCCAATGGGGCTAGTTGATACGTCAACTTCCCTAGGGTGTAACTTTTGCATACCATCTTCGTTTGGGGAACCCAATAGATCGCTGGAAATTTCTATCCGAGGAATACTATTTTTTCTATCACACTTTGTATAAATCCCATATTGCAACTATGGCGGGGACAAAAAATCTTGTTTAGGGCCTCAAAACAACCCCAGAAGTTTAGGACCTGAAAAGATAAAAGAACAAAGACAAAAACCCTTTTTTTGAGCCAGTGCAATAGGTGGGTGGCCATTGATTTCCTCCTGGTTCATTTCTCCCCCTATTAAGAAGAAATGGTCTCCATTGCATCAAGTCCACGGGGAAGCTTTGGCTGAATCTGAACCTTGGTGAGTTGCTTGCCTTGTTGAAGAAACTATGTTGCTTAGATTGTTGAAGGATGTTATGAATATGTTGTTGGAGGGGTTGGATCCATTCAACCGATACAATTGCCTAATTATCCTAAGTGTGGGAGAGCTCTATTGGTGAACATGCACAATGGATATCATGAATGGATTTGTTATAACTTTACTTGACTAGATAGTGTGGAGGAACCCATGTAGGTGTAGTAAGATATATTGGTGCTCTTCTACAATTTTGTTAATCTTCTTTTGTTGGATATAAGGATATTGGATTGACTCTATAGTGATTTTAATGTCCTTATATTCTGATAGATCATGAAAAGGCTAAACTTTTTGGTATGATATATTACTTTGCAGAATTTTTTTGTTGGGACAATAGGCAGAGTTGCCTTTGGTATCATGTAGAGTTGAACCCCCAGAGTAACAATGACGCTATGGGGTCGAGACTCATAAATAACATGACGCTTCCACATATATGGATTCCCTAATAGAACATCATAGAATTATAGTGGGGAAACATCACACAATACCTCATCCTTGAAGGGCTTGATGTCGTATGACATGTGACATTGTTGGCTAACACAAATATCTTATCCCTAGCGGAGCCATCCAATGTTGTATGGATGCGAGTGTGGTATCGTCAGAAAATCCAACTGCTGGAAAACCTCTATTGAGATGAGGTTCTTTTCGCTTCTGCTATCAACAATAAAATGCAACTTGGTCCCCATCATCCACATATGTGAATGGGAAAGGTGCTCCCCCTCCTCAGGATCCTCTGGTTCTTCTGGTTGGATTGTTGTGGTTGCTCCCCCTCCTCAGGATCCTCTGGTTCTTCTGGTTGGATTGTTGTGGTTGCAACAGTAGCAGTCGATTATGAATCAATTACATGTCTCCTTTTTGAATTGGAGTTTGAGTCGGGGCTCAAATCTGTTTCTTTGAGCTCGAACACCAATGACTTTTTGGAGCGACATTCATCAGTGTTGTGCCAAGGGATTTTGTGAAATTTGCACCACTTCCCAGTGTCCTTCTTCATCTTCATGTTACCTGTATTTCCTTGTGGCTTGGACTGGTTGTATTGAGGTTGATTGTTTTGTGAGTTAGGGTTTCCTTTACCATAATTTGGTTGTTTCATATTTTCATACCCATATTCAAGCTTATTCTGCTGCTTAAATTTATGCTCAATTTTGATAACATATCTATAATCAGCTCCCATTGATGAGATGTCCAGAAACTCCACTTTGGTTTGGATGTACCCACGTAGAGCCCTATATTATTTCAAAACAAGATTCCACTCAGAGTCTTTGATTCCCAGCTTGGTGCACAAGGTATGGAAGGTATTTGTGAACTCCTACATTGTTTGGTCTCGCTTTTGATTCAGCATGGTCCATCTCATGTACTGGTCATCATAGTTTCCCACAAGGTAATAATGTTGCTTGACCACATCCATAAACAAATCCCAAGTGGGCTTGACCCCAAATATTACAAAATCATCTATGGAGTTTTGATCCCAACAATTTTCCCACTAATGATTGACATGGGGGAGATCCTTAAGGAGTGAAAAGGTGATATTTTCTTTGTCGAAAAAATTGTGAACAGAAAAATAACCTTTTAGCAAATTTAACCATTTTTCCAAAGCATTTGCATCGATCTGACCTTCAAATAGGGGAATATCAAAATTAACTTGTACCTTGAATGGGGTAGCATATCCAAAGAAACTTCTTGACTAATACATGCATTTTATTATTAGAAATCGTAGAAGGATTTGGGAAAAAATCTCCAACATCTTGTTCCTATGTTTCGCGAGGGCTTCTGTGAGAAACAACTTGATGGGATCTATTGCTCCCTCGTTCCTCTTCTCTTCTGCCATGGTAGGTTTCTTGGGTTGGAAAGAGAAATTATCCTTAAGGGAAACTATCTCAATACCCAACTCTCTATACCCTAACCTCGTTGAGGACATGCTCTAAGAAACGAAAAGGAGTAGCCTGCTCTGACACCACTGATCCAGATTATTTTGAGAACGAAATGAAGGTGGAAATATAACAAGGAAACACACATATATGTAACAGAGATACAATAATATAATAGATATATAGAAGATATATAACAATAAACACAGAGATATAGTAATACACAATTTCTATTAATGAGCGAAATGTACAGAGATATAGTAATACACAATTTCTATTAATGAGCGAAATGTACATAATTGTAAAATACAGAGTGAATGAACTCGCAAGAATGGTGGAAACTTATCTATGAGAAGAGATGTGAAATATACACTCATTCTCAAGAAGATTATGCTTACAATGAGGCTCTAAAGGCATTTTTAACATAAATAAAATCCAAAACCCTAACCCCAGAAGATGAAAGGCCAAAAGGTTTGCGGGCCCTGATGGGGGTAGTTGATACGTCAACTCCCCAAGGGCATAACTTTTGCATATGAATTTTGTTTAAGTCATTTGATACCTCTTCAGAAAGGTCTATCCGAGAAATAAAACTTCCATAAATGTCAAATTACATCGATAAAATCCCATGGCCCCCCAAAATTCCAAAAAAATATCGTTTACTACCTCAAAATAGCCCCAGAAGTTTGGGACTCGAAAAACTGTAAAAAAATGCCAAAATGGAAAACTCTTCTTTGAGCCAGTGGAATAGGTGGGTGGTCATTGATATCCATCTGGATCAAAAAATAATATGCATATGAGTTATTTATGCGCAATGACTAATAGTACTTATCGGTTAGATTATATACTTGAGGCCTCGGTGTGTTCTGTTTAATGAAGCACACCGAATTACTAGAATGTATAAAAATTTCATAATTTGTATTTTTGATGATTCCTGATTTTTTTATACAAGATGGTTGATAGAAGTTCAAAGAACACATATTATTGTAGCCAATGCGATGGTATCTTATCCTAAGAAGAGAGGCTGGCAAGTTCTTTAATTTTTATTAAAAAGTTAATATATAATTTGAAATATTTGTAAGTTTAAATTATTAATGTGTATTGGTTAGTGCGTTTCATGCGGAGAAAAAACTTGAAGAAAATCGATAAGATTGTTTGCAATTTGAGTGCAAAAGAGAGTAAAATATTTATGGAAATGTTTCAAAGAGAGGAAACAGGTGGATCAAAAGGGTAATTAACATTAAGTTTTTCTTTGACTTTTACTAAACATGAATTTCTTAAAATTAATCATTAACAAGTTATAAACACTTGATTTCACATTTTTTGAATGTTATGCAGCGACTGTTAGTGAGGGAATGGATTCTCGTCCTAAGAGGACAAAATTGTTAAGGATGTAAATAATGATGATGACTTGGTCATCAGTTCATGTGGAGTGGTGCTTGAAGTTAATGAGAGGGGGGAATTTTTTACATAGCTTTGAGGGATATAGTGTAAAGAACATATATAGACATAATTTCCACTTATAATACAAAAATCAATACAGTGACTCCAAGAATTAGGTTATACGTATACTACATGAAGTGTTTCCGGAGCCATGGTAAATGAGACCCGTGAAACTTGCAATAGCAAAAACTTACAATAACAAAAAGAATCATATACTAAACAAGTTTTTATGTAATATGTTCCAATAATTACCAAATTAATTTGTTTTGCTATATTTACTTTCATGTCCATTTATAAAAACATTATTGTGCCTTTTCATTTTTCAGGAAGATTATGAAAATTCCAAG
>CBVK0102534979.1:0-14470 GCA_900067695.1 Picea abies | reverse complement strand
TATACAAAGGTCCATCAAATCAAACATTCACATCTTTGAGTTTACCATAGATCTTGGACAATATAGTTATTTTTACAGAATGGGGGAAACAGGGTGTTACAGGTGAGTTTCTAATAGTGTTGGGATTTGAGTGAAGTGTACTTATAATTTTTTAGACAAAGAAACACCTGGTCCCCTTCAACAAATTCACGTTCAGAATGACATTGATCTGCTTGTTGTTTCATGTGATTCTAAGCCATGACCAAATTTTCTTTGAGAGTATGGAGAATAACCATGAGGATTGTAATAGTTCAATCCACCTTCTAAACCTTGAAGGCACCAGACATGTATGATAGAACTAAGGGTGGATTTTTTCCATAGACTACTTCAAAGGGAGTCATGCGAGTGGTGGTATGGTAAAAGGTGTTGTACCACCATTCAGTTAGGGGTAACCACTAAACCCACTGATTTTGTATATTGGACGCAAAACAAATGAAATAGGTTTCCAAACACTTGTTGATCGCTTCAGTTTTTCCATCAGTTGGAGGATGATATTTTTTGCTGAGATGTAATTGGGTTCCCTGAAGTTTGAGCAATTCTTGATAGAAAGTGTTGGTAAAAGGTGGATCACAGTAAAAAACAATAGAATGAGGCATGCCATGGAGTTTGAAGATATTATCCATAAAAAAATGATTCATGGTGGATGTTTTTATTGGGTGTTGAAGAGAAAAGCAATGAGCATATTTGGAAATAAAATCCACTACTACCATGATGACTAGCTTATTTCTTGATTTAGGTAAGACAACAATGAATTCCATAAAAATATCTGTCCAAATAGTAGGTGGAATTGGAAGCGTTTGGAGTGTGCTCATATATTTGACTGTATCACCCTTATTACATTGACAAGTATCACATTCAACCACAAAGGTGTGGATGTCATGTTTCATACCTTCCCCAAAAAAGAACAATTGACCCTTTCATAGGTTTTGGTAAAACCGGAATGCACAACTATAGGTGAAGCATGAAAATCAGAGAGCATTGTGGATTTAACGTTCATTTGTTTTTTTAAATACAAGCGACCTTTATAATGTAGCTCATCATGGTGCCATGAGTACCCTGGAGAATTTTGAGGATCATACTACAGTGTTTGGATCAATTTGGAAATTTTGGGGTCTTGCAACCATTCCTAGAAAACCACTTGAAGCCAATCTGTGATAATGAATGAGAGGGAAAAAAGGGACATATCTTCTTCATATTTCCTTGAAAGGGCATCAACCACCACATTTTGTTTTCCTTTTTTGTAGAGGATCTCGTAATCATATCCAAACAACTTGGTTACCCATTTTTGTTACTCTGGGGAATAAATTCGTTGTTGTAGAAAATACTTGAGGATTTGATGATCAGTTTTAATTTGGAAGTGTTTCCCCAAGAGATAAGGACGCTAGAGATACACAACATCTAGAATAGCCAATATTTCATTTTCATAGGTGCATTGGCCCAAATGGTGCTCATAAAATTGTTTGTTGGTGAAATCCAAAGGTCAACCATATTGCATGAGGACAACCCCAATTTCTTTCCCAAAGGCATCACATTCTAGTACAAAGGTATTGTTGAGGTCAGGGAGAGCCAGAACAATAGTAGTGCACATAACTGCTTTCAAATATTGTAAGGAATGGTTGGTTGCGGGAGTCCAACTAAAAGCATTCTTTTTAAGGAGTGCTATGAGGGGACATGCAATTTTTCCATAATTATGAACAAACTTACAATATTGTCCCGTCAAACCTAGGAATCCACACAAAATTTTAAGAGTTTTCAGGCGTAGCCAATCCTGCATAGATTCAATTTTATTTCGATCCACGCTGACTGGGGCGGATGACACCGACTTCTAGCAATTCTTGAACAATCTTCTCAATTCCATTCTTCTATGTGAAGGGATGACAATAAGGGTGAACATTTGGGGGAATACTACTTGTAACTAGAGGAATGGAATGATCATGGACAACATGAGAAGGGGGAAGTCCCTCGAAGTTTGAAACACATCTTGGTGTTGGGAGAGGATAGATTGGAGGTCGAGGTGAACAAAGGGTGTTTGAACCACTTGAATGGAATTAAGTTGGGAAATAATTCCAGCATGACCTTTTTTGAGGATATTTTCCATTCGATTGGAACTGATGATCTTTGGTGAACCTACGGTGATACCTTGGAAATGGTGGTGTTGGCCTTCCTACTGGAATTGCATGGTTAATTTATGGAAATCCATGGTGATAGGGACAATATTGAGTAACCATTCAACACAAAGTACAACGTCACAACTACCCATGTCAATAGAAAACATATGATATTTCAGGTGGTACTAACCAATTTGTAGGCACACATTTTCACAATGCCCTCCACATTTCATGGAACCCCCATTGGTAAACATGATTTGGAAACTATTAACTAGACGAACATAACAATTGACTTCTTGGGCAATCTGACGATGAATAAAATTATGGGTGTTGCCACCATCAACAAGAATGATGAATTTCTGATGCTTAATGTAGCCAATTAACTTAAGGTTTTGGGGAGCAGAGAAGCCAATGACTACATTCATGGAAATCAATGGTTCAACTTCCTATGTATCATAGGGTGGATTAAGATCAATTGGTAGGGGTATCTTAGTTACAGGGGAAGCATCTGCCTCTTCTTTAGAAACATCCTCAGACATAGCCATAAAAATATTTAATTCCTTACACTTGTGCCCTAGAAAATACTTTTCATCACAATTATAACAAAGACCCTTAAGTTTCCATGTCATCCTGAGTCAATTTCTGGAACTTAAGGGAAGTGGAAGGAGGGGTGGGAAGGGTGGGTTTAGGGAAAGGAATAAAGGTTATAGGTTGGGATGAGACTAATTGTTGTGATTTCTTGTCCCATTTAGTAGATTCCAACCAATTCTAGGGGTGATCCATGAGGACATGGGCACATGTTTTATCCTTGAGGTCACTAATAAAACATTCCCTAAAAAAAGCATATGTGGTACCCTTTGTTTTAAAAGAAAATTGCTAAAAGGAAACTATAAACTCTTCTGCTGGGCTAGTTTGTTTCAACTTGGTCAAATGACATAAATTATGGGTGTTGATGTCAAAGTGATCATAATTCTATACAACAAACTATGTCTAAGCCACATGCCCTTGGTGTTCCTTTTAATGTCATTGCCACAATTTCCAATGTTCAGGATCCAAATGGAGAACACCATAATGGAGTTTGGCCAACACATCAGTAATGTCATGAAAAGAGAATTAGTGTTCCATTTGGATCACCCATACCGTGAGATCTGAGCCATCAAATTTGTTCACACCCACTCTAAAAAGACATAGGTCACACTGATAGTGATTGGATGAAAAATTCCGGGAATTGGAGGAAGTATCACCTTCAATGTGAAAAGGTTCGTTAGATGAGGGAAGACCTATAGGAATATTCAATTTGGTGAAGAGCTATACAACAAAGGATTCAAGTTGGAGTTCAATGTGAGAAGAGAGTTCCTTCATCTTGTCCTATTTTAGGTCTTCCATTTTGGCATCTATGGAGGAATTAATGGTCGAAATATTGGCATTGATTTTCCGCAATTCCTTTTGGGTCATGGAGATATCATATGACAAGGCATTGAAGAATGATTCAATGTATTGGTTGTAGGTGTGGACCATGGTGAAAGGGGAACACATGAAGGGGGTGAGTGGGTCAACACAGAAAGAGGGATATGGGTGAAGGGTATCATGACGATCATGGTGAAAATGGGAATCCAATGGGATAGGTCCCAAATAAGGGTGCTGAAAAGGGGGTCAGGACCACAAGAAAAAAAAAGGATGAAAAATGATAGGTATCATGGAGATCAGGATGAAAAGAGGAATCCATCTGAATAATACTACAGTGTCAAAAGGCCCAAATTCTTAACAAGAAAAAATGTGTAGTAATTTTGCAACCAGAATATAGGAGGAAATGTTGCAGAACTTTAGATCTTGTTTGTTCCTTTTTTGTTTTGTTTTGCATGACTAGAGAGTATCTTCCTGAGTGATATTCTCGATGGAACTAAATCAATTAGGTGAATGATAGGCTGATGTATGTATGGTTTCAGGATAACTATAGTGACTCCTGATATACCAGAGGTACTTGGAAGAACAAGTCTGTATATAGGTGTTGTCTAATGATCTACCACTTGAAGGGGTACCAACATGGATTACAGGGGTGTCCAACAATGTGAGCTTAAAAACCTCTTGTATTTCTTGCGTGTATGCTTCCCTAACCATGGATTTATGTAATGAACAACAGGTCACTATAATTCAAATACATTGGAACACGTCTACCCTGAAAAAAAATTAACCCACAATTTTTGGCAAGAAAAGTGCTCTGATACCACTTTTTATGCACCTAGTTATATTATATTGAGAACAAACAAGAATATCACATAAATTACCAATGAAACAATATAATATAGAGAATAACACACCAAAATTATACCTTTATTGAAATGGGAGAAATGTTCACTTGCTTCTTTGAGGGGGAAACCTCCAACAAAGCAATGCTCTATTACAATAATTCTCAAGACAAATAATTTTCATGCCATCGACTCCTATTTATACTAAATATATCTACCAAAAGATCAATCTTGAGGAATATCTTTCTAGAAGCAGAATCTTATAATAGGTCTTCTTACATTTGACTTGTTCACCTTATTAACAAGAAATTATTTATTAATATTGACCTTTATTACATGGAAAATATATTATTATACCTACATGAGGGGTTAGGGAGGTTAGGTCCATAACAAAGAAAAATTGCATAAGGAAGAGGAAGAGATAAGGAAACTACACAAAGAGTTGTTTATATTATGTATGGTCAAATATAAAGAAAATCAAGAGGATAAGGAGATTTAAGAATAAATAAAGGAAGAGGAGAGGTATAACAAAGCCTTGGGGGATGAATAAAAATTCAAACAAAAGGAGTAATAGAAAAAGGAAGAATAACAAAAGATGAGAGAAGAGGAAATAAAAAAGAAGAAGGAACAAGATGAGACAAAAAATAAAATGGAGGAAGATAAGAAAAAAGAAAAAATGGAGGAAAAGAGAAAAAAGGAAGAAGCAACTAAAAAGTATGTTGAAGAAAACAAGAAGAAAGTTGATCTTGAAGAAAAGGAAAAATATGAAGCTGATCAAAATAAAAAATCAAAAGATGAAGAGGAAAAGAGAAAGAAGCAAGAGGAATCAAACATAAAGGAAGTAGAAGTTGAGCAAAACAAAATGGTAGATTTAGAGAAAGAAAATAAAGTAAAATATATAGATGATGAACAAAAGAAGGAGGATGAAGAAGAAATAAATAAAAGGGAAGAAGAGGAATAAAATAAAAGAGTTGAAGAAGAAAAATAAAAAATGAATGTTAAAGAAGAAAGAAAGAAAAAGGAAGAAGATATTGAAGACATAGAAAGGAATACGAAGAGGAATGTGGATAAGACAAGGAAAATTGGGGCAAGCCCAAGTGCTACTATAGTAAACATACCCATTCATGCTTGTACACCCCTTTATTAATATAGTTTTTCTTACTCGTCCCAATTATTAGAATTGGAAGATGTTGTGGCTGTTGGAGAATATTACTACAATAATTCAACAAAAGGAGTTGAGAAAATTTCTAATAATAGAAAAGGAGGTGAAACATCCCTCAACAAGGAGTCTTTCGATAGGATGATTATGTGGAAATCATGTCCTAATCCTAAGTTTAACACTCTAGAGAATTCTTTGGCCTTGAGTGCATTTTCAATATCCAACTCAATGCTAGTATGTGAGTTGAGTACTACATTAGAAATATGCACAACAAGGATGACCAAAATGGAAGAAAAAAAAAGGGTGAAAGGGACAGTATGGATGTTGAGTTTAAGAGAGAGGCCAACACATATGAGAAACTACATAAAGAGGAACTAGAAGCCATGAAGTTAGAACACTCAAAAGAAATAAAACAATTGAATCCATCCCATGCACAAGAAATAGCATACCCAGAGATAAAGCATCATGAACTCACCATATTTTCATAACAACAAGGGCACAATATTATTGTCCTTGAATAGGAAAAATAAAAATTGGAAAACACGATAAATGAAAACAAAAAAGAGTCTCTTATCATAAGAACTGTAAAATAAGAATATAGTGTTGTAAATAAAGAGCTTAAGTAAGTGCAAAGAGAATGCTTTTGTACATTAAATAGCATTCAAAGATATAGGGATGATTAAATCAGGTTGGCAGACCAAATAGATGAAATAAAAGACAAATACAAGAAGGATGATGATGCATTTGATAAAATTGTGGATTGGAAAAGTGTATATCTTGAACCACCAAGTAAATTACCCAAATACAATGCAATGAAAAATTTGAAATATCAAGTCTTATTTGACTCTTGGTGAACCATTTTTGAAGACAGAGAAGAAACCCAATATCTAGCTACCAAGGCTTGCAAGAAGTTGTGGAATTATTTAGTTGATCTGTTAGAAGGGTTTGGAATGTAGGTCATGCAAAGTTTATATGAAGCATTGCAGAGGTAGAAACACAAATAAACCTTGGAAAGCATGCTATTGATCAGATTAAAGTGAAAAAAGAAATCGTAAGTGAATATTTGACGAAACCAACAAAGTTGGTATCCTTGGAAAAAGATTACCTCAAAAGGATTCAACAAAACATACAATTGGAAGTAGTAGCCAAAATCTGTGACGGTGAACTATAGTTGGAGAAGATGCAGCTCAACAAAATAGATATAGTCTTGAAATACTATGAGCTATTGAATAATTATAGAGACAATGTAGAATCCAAGAAGACTTCATGATTATTGTGTTTTTTAATAAGTATTTTTCTCTCTCAAAAGGTGTTGCAGATGTAGCAGCGAAACCCCAAGACCTTGAGCTCTGATACCATATGTTCATAACCAAATTTCAATATAGCATAGAAAAAGCTTAGAAAAAGTACTCAACGCCTTGAAAAAGAGACAATTTCAGATAATAAGCCTCTTCGAGAGGGCAACCTCCTTTTACTCCACTTAAATGTTCAAGTACAAGATGATTCAAAATGAAAATGTCTCATTGTTTTTCCCATTGTATAGATTGATGATACTATTATTTTGGAATATATAAAGAGAAAAAGGAACTTTGAAGTCATGCTTGTTGTAAAATGCAAGTGGGACTACTCTACATATGTATTTTATATTTAATTTCTTTGAATTCTTGTCATGTGAATTATTTCTATGTTCAGTATTTGGAAATCTTATGTTGTTATGATTTGTAGTGAGTACAGTGATCATATTATAGGTTTCATCTACAACTATTTGTGATAATATATGCAATTTCATTGTTTTAATATACTATCGATTGACATGAATTATTTATGTTGTCAATAGTGTTATCTTGGACTGTATTCATTTAGGTAGTCTTTCTCCTGATCATGATAGTTTATGATAGAATAGAAATAGATTAAAGTAGTGACTTTCATTTATGTTTTAGAGAAGTTGATTATTTTTGTTTAAATAGAAATTGTGGAAGATGATTCAATTGTTTTCCATTTCTATTAACCCTTAGTGGAAAATAGGACCACATACTGGTTAGAAGCACTATCCCAAATGAGAGTAGGTATAATTGGGACCTACCATTGAGAATTCGCCTTTAACTTATTGACATGAAATTTTTACTTTTCAATAGAAATGGTGCCAAAAGGAGGGCCATCTGAATGAATGACTAGTAAGGAATTGTAGAAACCTACTCATTCTGTTCTGCAGAGAAACCTTTCACATCATGATAAGTCTTAATCCGTGAACCCTGAGCTAGTACCTGAATCTTACCCAAATTCAATTCCAACCCCTTCTCAACTCCTCGATTGGTGGAATCCTTCTCAACCAATAAGGGAAGCCAAAATTCTCCAATTGATAAAGATCTCCCGTTCCCTAACTCATGATATGAGTTATAGGACTATTCAATAACCATTCTATTTTCGTTTACAATTGATACAAACACATCCCGTGGGGATATCAATTGACAACAACCCATTAATCGACATTGGAAACTCAATCTCCGACTCTCCTAGTTACCAAATTTCAAATGTCATCAGAGGATTGACTGAACCTTTGCATATAACCTTAGCAGAGTTCTTATCTCTTGATGGTGGGACCCCTGAATTCACCTCACTCTCCACCTCAAACCCCCAAAGATCCACTTGAAGGAGAACTCAAGGAGGAAACCCCAAGAAGTCCAACAATTATGATAGGAGTAAATGTGAATCAACCAAATAATAAACCGTGGCTAGCCCAAGATGTTGTTGTAGTGCCATAAAACTGCTATATATGGTGTTGAAGTCCAATGGGGAGTTCCAATAGTACGGAAAAAATCTATCGTACTGTTGGACATTACTAAGTAATTAAAAAAAATTCATTATTATTATTCTTGGTGCCCTGACGTTCATTGACATTTTAGTGAAGTCCAATCATCATTTACATTCTGACTCCTATTCAAAGGTTATTGCAAGGGCCATGGGACGCACCATCGTCAAACACAGATTGTAGAGGCATGTTTCTAAAACCACGAGCTATAAAAACTCACTCAAGGACCTATAAATACATGTGAAGTTAATTATGATCAACTTATATAACCATTGTATGGATCGAGGTTGTCCCCATGGGGATCATATAAATATATAAGTGTTCTAAAAATGTTCAATGTTTTGGATTTTTTTATCAGAATCTGGTCATATAAAGTTTGTAAGTAGAGTGATAGGAAAGGAGAGGCTTTCTAGATAGACAATAAAAGGAATATTCATAGAGAGAAAAGGTGTGGGATCTCTATTTCACTTTTCTGACCAGTTTTTTAAGGGAGAATGCAATTGTGATGTCTGTCATGTAAAGATCTATTGTTATGATGATTTTATGGAATATCAATACCTTTTTTATTCACACTTTTCTTATATGTGATGTTTTTTGTGATCTTTAGATATTTTCTACAATCTTTAAGAGATCTTTAATGCATCTTTATAATAATGTTTGAATCTACCTACAGGAAAATCAGAAGGTATGGCTAAGAGGGGGGAATTGAAGGAGGGTTAGTTATAAACTATGGAAGGGGAACTAGGTCACCAAGAAGAGGCAATACATCCATTTATTTCACTCAAAAACATATCTATGAATGAGGTTATGTTTGGTAAATAGTTGACAATGTAAGGGTTTTTTAGAGTGGAGAATGCCCCTATTAAGGGTTCCTTAGGATCTATATAACATTTAATTCTCAGGGCTCAGACATCCCCTTCAAAAAATGATCCTTGAAAAGGGTTATTGATGTGAACAAATTTGACATCCTCCTCCTAGAAGAGACAATGTCAAATGGGAATAAAATAGTTAGCTATCTAAGTGGATTGATTGGGGGTTGGAAGTTTAAATTCATTTATGCTAGAGAAAGGTATGTGGGGATCATTAGAAAATTTGTACATATGTCTATACGTTTGTTTGTGCAATTCTAAACTTAAAACCCTTTGCTGTGAAAAAATACCAAAATTGTTCTGTAGGACAAAGAGGAAAAATTGTTCCTTGGTGCAAATTTCATGCTAGCATACACTAAAATGCACCCCTAGGTTTGAAAAACACATTCAGTTTGAGTGTTTCAAATTGTAAATGAGTTTCTAAGTAATTTTACATAAGCATATATACTTAGTTTTTCATTTGCATTCATAAAATACTTTGTTGTGCAAAAATAGGCAACAAATGCCTAGTAAGACCCTAGAAATGCATAATTTGTTTGTAAAAAGTAACTCTAGGTTTTATTATACCATAGGTTTGAGTTGTGCATGATTTTAGGGGTGAGTTTTATCATATTATACCTTAACATGTTGTTAATTTTGCAATTGAAATTTTAAAAGTGGTTGTTGTGAAAAAGAGAGAAAGTTTTCCTTGTAAATTGGAAGGTCAAAATTGTACTAAGTGATGAAATTAAAATGCACGCCCAAGCTTCATTGTAGCACCTAAAATTGTTTTATAAGTTGTATGATGGATATGTCTATATTAAATATTAACTTGTTTCATCTAAAGAAAAATTTTAGAACATAGGAGGTTGATTTCAAGCACCTAGATTTGGGATTTCATATAAATCTGAAGTGAAAACTCCCTTAGAGTAAAATGCACACCCTAGTCTAAATTTTGACCCAGATTGAGTGGTCCAACTTGAAGAAGTTTTAATTTGTGAATTTACACCTTGAAATAGC
This sequence comes from Picea abies, assembly GCA_900067695.1. Lineage (NCBI taxonomy): Eukaryota > Viridiplantae > Streptophyta > Pinopsida > Pinales > Pinaceae > Picea > Picea abies. Next base: position 4,241 of record CBVK0102534979.1, on the reverse strand, counting down.
CTTATATTGGTGTTTACAGACAAAAAACTACTTGATGTGCATAAAGGCTAAAAATTCCCTTGTAAAACCGAAGGGCCAATTTGTTAAATTTGGCTATAGGAAAGTGCACGCCCAAAGTTGGATGATCCTCCAAAATTTAATATTTAACTTGTAAATTGATTATTAAAACATTTTTAACATGTTTGTACAATTAGGAGTGCATTTTCACTCCAATAAGGATGATTTCTATTTGTATAGATTCATGACCTTTTGATGAATCAAAGGATTGTTGAAAACCTCTTTCTCCAATCCTAGGTATCTTGTTATCTAGCAATTTATTTACTGTAAAAAAGATTAGCAACTCACAAAAAAATACACTGATGGAATATTCAACTCAAATAAAGACAGCGGAAAAAAAACTTGGAACCAAATCATGCACACATAAACACCAATATTTTTTGGCAGATACCCCTGGAAAAACCCCGAAGGGAAAACCAACACTGATAATGATTGTATTATGCTAAAATCAGGGCTCCCGTAATAGGGATTGTGGCCCACTGAGAGAAATAAAACTGCAGACAAACTTAGAAAATGATGATCTGTTGTACAACTATTTACATGATTTTATAGGAGTACTTACCTATCCTTAAGTTCCCCCATGTATACGTGCCTGTCTCCACTAGTGCCTGCGTACACATACAAAAACAATGTATGGAAAACATTTTACGATGCAACCCTTTCTTGTGGCTTCTCTTGATTGAAACCCACTTGCAACTACCTATGTTCTCTCTTCTCCTTAACATGTATGATCTCTATATGGAAGTCCTTCTCCACCTATCCATGATCTCCTTGAATCACAGTCCTTCATGATCCAACCCTCTCTATGTCAACTCTCTCAACACAACTCTTGTCAAGTGTCTTCTCCTTTACCCTAGCCTTGCTTTTATAATCTTGAGTTATAACCTTACCCTAATCTCCAAAGTGATTGAAAGTTCAGATTACTTATCACCTCACTTGATATCAATGGCTAAAATTAAAACTGCTAACTTTTAGCATTTCCTTAAATAACTCAATTAATTCAAATCATTAATTAACAAAAGAAATTTACTTTAATAATTCATTTAACTAAAGTGAATTCAAGGATAGAAGGATTTGGATGATTTCCACATGTCTAGACACATAGACCTATGTGAAAATGCATGTTTGATGTTGCCACTAACATCAACACTCCCTCTTAGCAAGGAAGGTATTATGCACTACTCCAAGTATATCTCTAATGAAAACAAACTTCCCTTTATCTAAGGGTTTGTTCAGAATATTTGCAACCTGCTCATCTGTGGAAATATATTGAAGATTCACTTCTCCCTTTTGGATCCTATCCCAAATGAAGTGGTATCTAATATAAATATGCATGGACATGTAATGGAATATTGGATTCTTTGAGTGTTTCATACAACTATGATTATCATAATATATCATAGTAGGCTCCATCTCCTGATAAAATAAACCTGTAAGCAATATGTAAAGCCAAATGGCTTCACAATTAGCCATACTTGCTGAAATATACTCTACCTCTGCTTAAAGAAGTGTTATATAAGTATTCTTCTTGATGAACCAACTAATCATGGCTGATCCAAAGATGAAGTAGCACCCCAAGGTGATATTTCTATATATTGCACTCCCTACCCAATATGAGTCTGAGTATCCATGCAACTCCACTCCATATCCTCCAATATATATGAATCCATAGTCTAATAATCCTCTTAATTACCTAAGCATATGCTTTGCTACGATCTAATGCACTTGCCTTGGCTCCACCATGAATTGACTCAAGGTGTTCACAGTAAAACAAATATTTGGCTTGGTGTTGACCAGATGTTGGTTGCGGAGCCTAATTCTCTTCCTGATTCAGAGGTCTATGTTTCAACCGTGTTTGGATCCCATTTCCTGACAAAGGGGAATGGGGGGACTTGCCTCCACACATATTTCACCAAGGGGGTCTGTGGGGGTGGATAAAATCTTTTGGAGCCTCCCGTGGTGAGGGTTTGGGTGCAACGCCCTCGAAGAGAATTTTTTGGGAAAATTTCCTTATAAAATATTATAATTTCATAGTAAATATGAAGTGTTCATCATTAGGTTGCACATATGATGATAGAAGTTATGTTAGGGTTTTTTTCCCTAGAAGGAATCCCTCTTTTATGTATGAGGGAATTGTATTGCGACTATGCTATTTGTGAGTGAATATTTTATTTTGAGAGAGGAGACTATAAGAAAAGAAGAGGACGTTACATCGAGTATGTTGTAGGTTGTATCCCTTAATTTGTTGGATAATAATAAAGGAAGGACTGGATATTTCTCTAGTGGAAGAATCCCATATTGGGTGAACCACATATATTTGTGTCTCTATTGTATTGTGTATCTTTGGTGTTTTATTTCTGCATATGTTTTATATTATTACTCTCCAATCCTCTTTTTTCTAGCAATTGGTATTAGAGTGAAAGGTAACTCACAAGAAAAGAGAGTTTCTAGTTTGTGTGGGAGCAATGGTGGAAGATGGAAATTTTAGGATGAGAAATTTAATGGCCAAAACTACCAGTTATGGAAGATGAAAATGGAGGACTATCTATATCAGAAGGATATTTTCCTACTGTTGGGATGAAAAACAAAGAAACCGTCGATTATGAAGGATGAAGAATGAGAGGTTCTTGACAGAAAGGCACTAAGAACAATACGACTGTGCCTGGCAACGTTATTTCAACATTTCAAAAGAAAATACAATAAATTATTTGATGAAGGCATTGGATAAACTATATGGAAAACCCTTGACTTCCAACAAGGTATTTATAATGAAGAGATTATTTAATATGAAGATGTTAAAAGGTGGATGTGATGCCACTCATTTAAATGAATTTAATACAGTTAATAATAAGCTAAGTTTTGTAGGAGTGAACTTTGATGATGAGGTTAGGTCTCGTCTAATATTGTGCTCATTGCTAGAAATATGGAATGAATTGGTCATGGTTGTAAGTAAATTTGTCTCTGGATAAGACAACCTCAAATTGATGATGTTGTTGGTGTTATCCTTAGCGAGGAAATGTGACCAAAAATCATAGGTGAGACATTAGGTAATGTGTTGACCATGGAGAACAGGGTAAGACAAAGTGAAAGAGGAAAGATCCCAGGGAACTATGGGAAGTATAGGAAGGGAAGATACACTATAGACTAGAAAATATCGAGTGTTGGAATTGTGGGAAGAAAGAAGATATGAATAAAGACTGGAGATCTCCAAAGAAACAAGGAGATGGACAGCGAGAGAAAAATTAGGAATAAAATGTAGAAAATGATGTGCTGCAATATGCTTTTATTCTTTATTTAGATAGTATTATTGATTCTTGGGTATTATATTTAGGGGATTCATTTCATGCCACACCCCATAGGAAATATTTTCAAGATTACGTTCAAGGTGATTTTGGACAGGTTTATCTGGGTGATGATGAACCATATAAAATTGTTGGAATGGGTAAGGTACAAATAAAGTTAAAGAATGGAAACCAATGGTTGTTGAAAGAGGCGAGACTTGTTCCAAATTTGAGAAGAAATATAATTTCAATAGCGCAGTTGGGAAGTGAAGATTTTATATCTTCATTTACAAAAAATGCATGGAAGGTCACTAAAGGATCACTGGTGATAGAAAAATGAGAGAAGGTAGGTACATTGTATTTATGTACTAGTAATGCTAACTCTTCTATCTCTTTAGCTTCTATAGGAGTGAATACAAAACTATTGAATCATAGGCTTGGACACATGAGTGATACGGGTGTTGATGTTTGGACAACATCAGGAAGATATATATATATATATATATATATATCACATCTTTTACGAAAGACACAAGATATGACACTACTAACATATGATAGATACAAAGTGGAGTTCTACAGGAACCCACAGAACTGACGGGACACCACTGTCGGCCCGTTAGACATGAAATAAAATTATTACAATATGACTCAAGGCCCATCATGATTCCATCTAGTTGTTGATATTATGCTCTGCTACAGAGTCAAATGAGTCACTGTTATCATAATTATAGTGACTGTTGGGAGGAGATCTGTGAATGTCGAAAAAGGGAGGCAGTCCACTAAAGCATCTATAGAATGGTGATCCTTGCATGGTTGGAATGAGCTCATCTTCAGGTACACAAAGATCTCTGTAGAAATTACTGGTCACTTTAAATGTTTGAGGATTAGGTGGATCAGATT
>CBVK0102534950.1:0-17103 GCA_900067695.1 Picea abies | reverse complement strand
TGTATCTTTGGATTTCATCAATCAGATTGGCTAATACATTGGTGATATTGGTCCATTTACATTTGTTTTTTATTTGTTTTACATGTTCATAGCTTTAATTAGTTTTAGTTTGATTTCTGTTTATAACTTAGTTGTTTCTCTTTCTAACCTTTTACTTCACAGCTGTCATGCCTAGCAGAGCCCAACTGGGCATGTAAGCACTCACTTTTTTCTCACACAGTGACGAATAGAGTGCAAACAGTGACATTAAACTGATGGGCTTCGGGCTCTGCTCCTGCTAGAAATCCAGGAGTGACTTCCGAACGCCAACACCTCCAAAAGTTAATTTTGGTGCTGAGTGAAGGCATATTTCAAAAAATCGGCTGCAACTATCAACGTTGAATTTCTGAAAGAACTCACATGTGTTGAGTGGTTCTGCCTCTGCGTGCTTCCCAACGATGCTCCTGCATCATAATCCCCTTGACAAAAATTCATGGACTCCTGTCCATGAGCTCCTCTACTAATTTTCCCCGCTTCTAGATAGCATATTCATTTTCCCAACTGGCATATGCTATTGGGTGTCCCTTCCATTTGACCAGATACTCAAAATAAGTCTTCCTCCTAGTCTTTTTGCCAATCCTCTGATCAACAATTTTATCCATCTGCGGCTTTTCTACTACAAGCATCTGTTTCTCCCACTGAATCTTTCCTTGATCTTCTGACCCTTCTGTCTCATCTTTCCTGTAAGGATACAGGTCAAAAACATTAAATATGGGTGAAATGCCCACACCATCTGGAATTTTGATCTCATAGGCATTTGCATCAAACTTCCTCAAGATCTTACAGGGTCCTATCTTCTTCATCTTCAATTTGTTATGTGTTCCCATAGGGAACCTTTCCTTCCTGAGATGTGTTAAAACCTGATCTCCCACTTCAAATTGAAGTTCCCTGTGATGTTGATCAAACTTGTGCTTGTATTTCTAGTTAGAACTCTGTAATTGTTCCTTGATTCGACTATGGAGTCTCTGCATTTCAGCAGCAAAATCCTCTACTCTAGCGCTTCTGATCTCTCCCTGTTCCAAGTCCCTTAACTCAGACACTCCCCTAGGTTGCATTCCATAGAGTATTTGGAATGGGCTCCTTCTAGTGCTTCTGTTTGGTGAGTCATTGTATGCAAATTTTGCTTGTGGTAGAATCTGATCCCTCTGGTTATGGTGTTCAGTAACCAAGCTTCTCAATAAGTTTCCCAAACTTCTATTTACCACCTTAGTCTGCCCATCTATCTGAGGGTGATAAGCTGAGATGAAGGAAAAATATGTCCCCATATTCTTCCACAACGTCCTCCAAAAGTGACCAACAAATTTTGTGTCTCTGTCTAAGACAATGCTCTTGGGTAGGCCGTGAAGTCTCACAACTTCTCTAAAAACCAGATTTGCAACATGTGTTGCATCATTGGTCTTCTGGCATGGGATGAAATGTGCCATCTTTGAAAATCTATCCACCACCACAAATATGGAGTCAAACCCCCTTTGTGTTCTCGACAATTGCAACACAAACTCCATGCTTATTGCATCCCAAGGCCTCTCTAGTATTGCCAATGGTTGATACAATCCAATGTTCTGTCTTTTCCCCTTTGCATGTTGGTAGATTCTACATCTGTTCATCAACTTTATCACATCTATTCTCATACCTGGCCAATAGTACGAGCTGCTCAATTGTGAAAACATTTTATCATGGCCAGAATGTCCAACCAATCCTCCACTACGCTTCTCCTTCAGAGGATTGTCACTCATTGAGCATCTTGGTATGCAAAATTGATTTCCTTTGAACAACAATCCTTCCTGAACCATATACTCTGTCCACTAACTTCTATCTCTCAGTACAGGGCTTGTACATGCTTCGTAGGCCTCTTTGAAATCTGTATCATCATAATACATATCCTTAAGGTGTTCAAACCCCAAGGTCTTCACCTGGAATTCCTGCAGAATTAAACATCTCCTCCTTAACGCATCAACAACCTTGTTAGCATTCCCAACAATATGTTTTATGACAAAAGTAAAATTTTTCATATATTCAACCCATTTTGCATGCCTCTGGTTTAGTTTTTCTTGTCGGGTTATGAATTGTAAAGCTTGGTTATTGTTGTACAAGACAAACTCTTGTGGGACAAGATAATGATTCCATTTCTTCAATGCTTGAATTATGGCATATAACTCCTTGTCATATGTGGAGTATTTCCTCTTAGTCTCATTCAACTTCTCACTGAAATATCCAATAGGTCAATTGTCCTGACTCAGAACGGCTCCTATTGCAACTCCACTTGCGTCACATCTTACCTGAAATGTCTTTTCGAAATTCGGCAATACCAGAATTGGTCGTTCTGTTATCTTCTCCTTCAGTATATTGAATCTCTTTTCATCCTCCTCTATCCATTTAAAAGACTTGTGCTGCTTCTTCACTACATCCATCATTGGTGCACAAATCCCACTGAAGTCTCTAATGAACTTTCTATAAAAACTTGCTAAACCATGAAGCTCCTTAAATCGAACATGTTCCTTGGTGACGACCATTCTCTGATCACTTTGACCTTCTCTGGATCCATCTTTAGTTCATTCGAAGAGATCACGAAACCCAAATAAATGAGTTATGTCTTCATAAAAGAGGATTTCTTCAAATTGATCAACAACTTCTCCTGCTATAGCCTTCTCATTACTAGCGTTAGTAGCGTTAGGTGCCTCAAATGCTCCTCTTTAGTCTTGCTAAAGACCAATATATTGTCCAGATATACAACCACAAACTTGCCAATGAAATCTTTTAGAATTTCGTTCATCAGCCTCATAAAAGTGCTTGGGCCATTCGTTAAGACAAATGGCATAACTAGCCACTCATATAGGCCTTCATTCGTCTTAAAGGCTATTTTCCATTCATCACCTTCTCTCATCCTGATCTGGTGATATCCACTTTTCAGATCTATCTTAGAAAATAAATTTTCTCCACTTAAACAATCCATTAAGTCATCCATTATTGGTAAAGGAAATCTGTACCTAATGGTGATCTTGTTGATGGCTCTCGAGTCTATGCACATTCTCCATCCTCCATATTTCTTTGGGCTTAACATGGTTGGTACTGCACATGGGCTCAAACTTTCTCTGACTAAGCCCTTATCCAGCAACTCTTGGACTTGGTTCTTCACCTCCTTATTTCCTCGAGGTGTTAATCTATACACTGCCTTGTTTGGCAGGCTTTCTCCTAGTATCAAGTTGATATGATGACTGATATTCCTAATGAGTGGCAATGAGTTTGTCAACTCATCCACCACTATATCAACAAAATTATCCAGCATCTCCTGAACTTCTTTAGGTAGATCATTCACAGATGTACTTGTAAGGATGACTCTAGGCTTCCTCACCACATCTCCTCTTCTTCCTTGACTTCTTTCAGAAGTTCCTTCCAGCTCATGAGAAGTATGCTTGTGCTGGCTTCCTCCTTCACTCTCTTCTCCTCCATTGGCAGTAACATATGCATCCTACCATTCTTCTCCAATGTAAATGTATTCTTCCTTCCATCATGAATGACATTTCTATCAAACTACCATGGTCTTCCAAACAAAATGTGGCATACGTCCATGGGAATTACATCACATAGGATTTCATCTTTATATCCTCCTATTTTAATTTCAACCAAGCATTGTTTAGTGATCATTACTTGTTGTCCTTTTTGCAGCCATGAGACTTTGTATGGCCTTGGATGTGCAGTTGTATTTAGCTCCAATTTCTCCACCATCTCTGTGGATACTAGGTTGTCAGCACTCCCACTGTCAATTATTACCTTGCATACTTTATCCTTAGTCTTGCAAGCTGTCCTGAAGAGACTGTTTCTCTGCACTGGATTTTCAATTTCTGCCTCTGGTTTTAAGAGAACTTTTCTCAACATCAGGGATGCTCCTTCCTTTGCGCCTTCTGCCTCAACATCTCTTTGTTGTGCTTCTCAAATGTGAGCTTCTCCTCCTTCTTTCTTCTTCTCGGGACATTCCCAAGACATGTGCCCTACCTTTCCACAGTTATAGCACCTTACTCCTCCTCTGCCTCTTCCCCTAGAAGAGTTTCTTCCACAATTCTATCTCCCTCATGAACTTCCTCCTCGTTCTGAGTGATTGTGTGGTTTCTCAGCCTCATCCTTAGACTGATATGATCTGTCATGGTTAAATCCCTTACTTTTGCTTGGGATCGAGCCTTTACCTCTTCCTTGCTGGTTTTGTTTTCTGGCCAACATCTCCTTTGCCTTCAGTGCAAATTGATAAGAATCTTCCATAGTCCTTACTGACATCATGATAAGCTTGTCCTGGATCTCATATCTCAAGCCATTTATATATCTGGTGACTCTTTCTTCGTCTCTCTCCCTTTGTCTAGTTCTGATGTTCAGCCAGTAGAACTCCTCGATGTACTCCTTGATTGTCATCCCTTTCTGTCTCAGGTTCTGTAGCTTCCTGAATAGATTGATTTGGTAGTTTTTGGGTATGAACTTAGCCTTTAGTTTGGCTACCATCCTATCCCAACTCTTTATCCTCTATTTTCCTTTACTTCTCCTCTCAGCCTGCAGTTCGTCCCACCACAGTGTTCCATGCCCTTTTAGCCTGGTGACTGCCTACTTCACCTTATTTTCCTCATCGACATCTTCATATTCGAAGTGTTTGTCCATGGACCTTATCCAGTCCAACAGTTCTTCAACATCTAGATTTCCCTCATACATGGGGACCTTTATCTTAGCTCTGCCTCCCAATCTAGCAACTGCTCTCAACAAACATTCTTCTGCAACATCCTCTCCTGCAGCTTCTTCAACCTCAACCTCTTCATTTTCCACATCACTGACATCCCCAACGTCATGTGCTCTTCTTTGTGCTACTTCCATTACTTCCATTCGGGTGTGACTCTCTTGCATCCCCCTTTCTACAACACGGTTGACTAAAGGTGGATCTCGTCTTCCTGGTGGCATTGTGTTGACTTTCTATCACACACAGAGTACAGCTCCAAGTTTTATGTCTCCTTCTTTTTCCTCCTTCGCCTAAAATATACAGACAAAAAATGGGCTCTGATGCCACCTGATGCAGATCCCCTATCCCTCCTAAGGGTTGTGCGACCTCCTAGTCAGGATATTCTGATTCTAGAGCTGAAATGGATCTTTTGGCTCTGAACTAGAACCCTTCAGAAAATTACATAGGTCATTTACGAATGCTCAGTTAGATTTTTTGGGCGTCAAGCATGAGCTCCCATAGTGCACGACCAAGGGCTGTGACCAAGTGCCAAGCCGAAAAGGCACTTATTAGGGACCGGGACTTCCTGAGTCAAGTGTCCTGTCTTCTGGTCTCTCGAACCTCTCGTAGTTGAAATGTTGAAATGGTCAGCACTTGCTCCTTCAAGATTTTTCATTTCACAAAATATGGATGCAAGGGATATCCTTGCACCTTAGGGTCTTCGGTCGCCAAAAATATGAAATACCCAGCACCTATTCTTTTGAAATTTTTCGTTTCACAAAATTAGGATGCGCGGGATGTCCTTGCTCCTTAGAACCTTTGGTCATCGAAAAGCTGAAATGCCTGACACCTCTCAATTTCAGGATTTTTCATTTCACAAAATTAGGATATGAAGAGTATCCCTACTCCTTGGAGCCTTCTGTCACCGAAAAGCCAAAATGCTCGACGTCTATTAATTTTGGGATTTTTCGTTTCGCGAAATTAGGGTACAAAGGGTATCCCTGCTCCTTGGAGTCTCTGGTTGCCGAAAATCCCAAATGCCCAAATGACGAAACGCTGAAATGCCTTGGCATTCAATCAATGGCTCACAATAATCCCTGTGATCGACGGTTTATGGTGAATCACAATTTCTCTATTTCACAATTTGGGGTTCTGAGGGACTAGAACCTCTGTCTTTCCAACTCTCGGTACCCAAAGTCCCGAAATGGACCAATGGTCTAGATCATCCTGTGATTGATGGCTCTGATTGAATCGTGGTTTCGTGATTTCACTATTCAGGGTTCTAAAAGACAAGAGCCTCTGTCCTTCCACATCCTGGTACCTGAAGTCTCGAAATGAATTTCGAGAAACTCTCATCGCTAACCTCCTCGCAGCTCTACCTGATCTGACGGCCTATGGGGTTTCGGTGTTCCTCCTCAAGGATTCTCCACTGTCCATTCAGATTTATGAACTCTCCTCGTAGATCTATGTATGGTTAAAGCCTGTGCTCCTTCCTTCAATTGTATGGCCTCTGGGAAATTCCACCTCGATACAACGCTCGACGACGTTCTTCCTCCCGAGATTTTACTTGATTTTGACCTAGGATATTTCTAAGTCTATGAAGAATCAGTCTTTGCTCCTTCCAAGGAATGGGTTCCTCGATCCCGATAACACTTTCCAAAGTGTTATTCCTCCTGAGCTTTTTCTGGTTCAGACTCCGTCTCCCGTGCACTCCTTGTGTCTGAAGGAGTTCGATAGCTTAGATTCACGACGTTTTCTCTCTGGATTGATGCACACCTTGCAGAGCTCCTAGTGGAGAGAAAAAAATTCCACAACGTTCCTCCTTGGCTTGATGCACACCTTGCAGAGCTCCAAATGAAGAGAAACAATTGAAATTGCCAAGATCTCATAGTTCCATTCACTTGTTTATAAAACAAAAAATAACAAGAAAATACACACAATTCAAACTCAACATATTTGGATCAATTTTCCATTCTATTATATTCACAAGTGCCCAATGGCTATAGATTACATTCAAAGTTACAGTAACTCAAAAACATTTTTCTCCTGCTAACTCACAGTTCTCTCTTACAACTAATTTTTCTTTGTATTACAACCCTCACTAACTGGGCGTGTAAACTTCTACATAACTCAAAGATGTTTCTAGGGTTTCCCCTGGCTACTTGCCTACTCTAATATTCCTCCTACACTATCTAAGTTCAGTCGCATTCCTGAGCTGAAGTGGAAACTCCTGCTCTGTGTACAATTTTCAAAACATGCCTCAAAGGGTAAAATTTGGCATTGGTTCAAGCGTGCCTCCAAAGGTGAATTTCAACGCTGAGTGAAGGCGAATTTCAAAAAATCAGCTACAAATGTCAATGTTGAATTTCTGAAAGAACTCACACATATTGAGTGGTCCTGCCTATGCGCACTTGCCAACGATGCTCCTGCATCACATATTCGAATTTGAACTTTTGTTCCTAGGGTTTTCCTGGTCACAATGTTATCACGGGGATAACATGAAATCTATGCTAACCATCTAAAACACTTCAAGAATCCATATAAAATACCATGACTACAAATTGGGCAGTCAAACAGTGTGAAATATCCTATAATCCAAGTGTTTGTCAAAATTCCACACTCAAGAATTCATATAAAATTGCTACAACAATGAGTAAATTCATAACAACCTCTATGATGTGGCACTTATACTCTTTTTTTCATTGGTTTAGGGTGAACTTGTATAAACTTAAAACAATTTTTAATTGTGACTTTAGGTTAGGACCAACCTAAAAATAACTTAAAGTTGTTTCTATTAATTAAAGTTTCTTTCATTTGGATCCCCTCCTACTAGGGATGGCCTCATCATCATCAAATATAACATCAAAATTTGTCCTTCTAAGTGAATTTGACCTTCTTTTTGCTTAAGTAGTCATCCATTAAGTTCATTTATTTCCTTCTTTTGTAGCCACAATGTCAATGAAACATGTTTTATGCCTCTGGTGGACCTTGTTTGACCATAGAGATACTTTCTAATGCCACATGGCACAATTTCAAGAAATGTGTTCCTCCATTAGCTGTTTTTTTTTCACATGCCTTACTCTGAACTTTCTCCATTGTAGGTATTGTTTTTGTATTTTTGGTTTTTTCTTACTGTATGTCATGCTTTAGCCACCTATTGAAGTGTGGCATTCATCTTATACATAGTGCTTCATTTAGCCATGGGTTTTGGGCCTTGGTTTCAATATTTGGAACAAGGCTCTTCATCAATGATGCAACAAAAATGCAATGAAATCCATGTATCCATGCCTCAAATGTGCCAAGTCTACCAAAATGAAATCCCTTGGTGAAATTTTCCTCTAGAACATCCTCCAACAAGCCAAACATATTTATCCACACCTTGAACGATGAATGGTGCTATGGAAATATGGAATAAAGTGCATAGCCTCCACAATGTGTAACTGCCATTGAAGTCTAAGGATGTTTTGTTGTGCTAGCTCCACCTGGGCAATGCACTCCCTTGTGGGGTGTGAGAGAACTCTAGAATCTCTATTGTACCTAGAAGGTGAATCAACAGGTTGGATACCCATGATGGAATGGATCAAAATCTTCACATCCCCTCCACATAATACAATATTTATTCAATCCCAATTCATTAAAAAAACTTGAGAATGTCCATCTAACTAACCATTCTTAAGGGGCACTACAAATAAATTCATGAACACAAAATTCCAAAGAGAGCATAAATGAAATCTATTGCTTATGAAAAACAAGCATATTCTTCCTACCATACTCGACAAAAAGAAGATGAAAAATCTAAGAGAAATCGAAGAGCTAATGAAAAAATCATCTCATCTCATTGAAAGCAAGAGATATCCCCTTGTGTTTGGAAACAAACTAAAACGAAGCTACCTCAAACTTCATGCAAGCATCTTCTAGAATCTTTGTCACTATATGGTTGAAAATTGAGATGAGGTCTTCAAGAGAAAAGAAAATACCAAGATCACACTAAGATTGGTGTGTGTTTCTACATGATTGATCTATATAATATTATATTACGTTGTTATAGTCATCATCTTCAACATATAAATAGGGTAAGCAATCATTTAGCCATGAGTCGCCTTTATGTACTAAAAAATGCCTCTCCAAACATTGATGTACAAGCTTCAATAGTTGTCCTTTGTTTCCATACAAATCATTTGTCATAGAGTCTAGAAAAATGTTTTTAGAAAGAATATTGAATATAAACCCACAAAATGTTTGCTGCCCCTTTTCACTGCCATCTAATGATGCATGCCATTAAAAATCAGATTTGGGAAAACAAATGAGTTGATGCTCCGGGGTTTGATGTTGTCATTTGGAATGCTAAATTTCTGCAATACATCAACAATTGTGCATGTTGTTGTCCCAAAAATATTGTAAAATTACATCGCTTTGCAAAATTTTTGTTCATATATATAGTATGAGTTGAAGAGATCAATGGCTGGAAAATTCCTGCATGTGTAATGTGATGAAAATTCCCCTTATGTTACCAGAAATATACGCCATTAATGAGGACACCTGAATGTTGACTGATAATAGAATGTGAATCATATATGTTAGCATCTTTTGGCTCTCCAAGTTCATAGGAAATAATATATGCAATCTCTTGGTCATGCTCGATGAGGCAGTTCTCAAGGTTGATTGAAAAAGGAAGGTTCAAATTGATGTCTTGATCCGAAAAATTCTCACCATCCATGTCATAGATGGGATATCCATGAGAATATAAGAGATCCATATCTCATATGTGTATCACAGTCACAAAAATAGTGCTCACATTATCATCCTCTTGGCTGTCATGTTATTCCTTACATGATTTAGTGGAAGTACTTGCAAATTTATGTTCCTCCAAGGGATTTTTTACAAGCTCTATCCTCTTCAAATCATCAATGGATCCATCATCAAATTCAAAAATTTGAAAAGGTGGATAGATCACCAAACCCTTGAATCCAATGTAGGGTGTAGTGGATGCTTGGACATCCTCCTCATGCAAGGGTGTGCTATCATCACAATGTGTTTGAAAAAGAGGAAGTACATTATCTTCAATAAAATCTTCACTACGATTTTCACCACAGAGATCTTCTATATGAATAAATGCAGCATTGTCTTCAAGGATTTCATCACTAGGCTTATTGTTCAGATCTACAAGTTATGTATAAGTGGATCATGGGATGAAAGAGAAAGATGGCCATCCTCATGAAACTCATTTCCAAGATTTACCTAGGATGATTTTAGGTACTTCTCTACAATGGTGATTAATGAGTTTAGTGCATTATATTTATCTTTGGTTTTATAAAATAGGAGATTAGAAGGATCAATTGTGTATGCAAGCACCAAATCATCAAGCTCTCTTTTCTTTCTATGACAAATATCAATCATAACATATTTCATGTGTGATCCTTCAACATAACCAAGAATCCAAACCTTGCAAAATGCTTTGATTAAACCTAAAAGAGAAGATATCTCCTTCATAATACATTCATAAAACCATTCCAATGCATCATCTTCCAAGATCATTAGAAATATCTTCATCATGACATCCTCATTGGAAACATTGATATATGGAATTGGTTCAATGACAGATGCAATATGTAGTGGAGTTGAATCAGTTTGTCCTTAGAACTTTGGAACTTGTTTTCCTTAGTTTGGATCAAAGAGCTCATTTGGATACTTTGGGATACCTGAGAAATATAATGGTTTGAACCATCCTTCCATCAATGATTCTTGTAAAAATGTCATATTTCTTTACTTCCAATATATTGATAAGTTGATACAAAATTTGAAAAACATATATCCATCATACCTTATTTCAATATCAATGGAGTTTCTAGGTGATTCTTCAAATACCTTCAAGTCTCACCTCTACAAACAACAAGTTCAGTTTAGATCTTCTAGAATGTGGTTTTTTTCCTTTGTGGAGTCACAAAATGGGAACAAAACAAGAGAAATGCCTTCATCAAATTATTGTAGCTAACCACTCTCATACCATTATGATCCATAAATGGTAGGTCTATGACATCTTTTCTATCTTACCAAGACATATCTTCATTGAAAAAAAATAAATGTAAAAGTATTTGTAATTACTTTTGACCTGAGATCAAGCTTACTTTTGACCTGAGATCAAGCTTCTCCATTGTGAATTCATTACCGTGAAGAAATGGCTTTATGCAAATACAGTTTCACTTCTCATCTTAATTGGTTGTGGTTCCAAGGCCAATTCCCAACAACATTGTAGGAAAAATACATTCTACATCAAATTTTCAAACCCAACAATTGATAATCACCCATTTACCCATTCATTACATTTAGTCAAAGAAATAAAAAATATGTATGGTGCTTTGTTCTTACCATTTTCATTTCCATTTCAATCATATCGTTGATAACTATGGTTTCTCATAGGGGAGTGGGCGAAGTTATGGAATCATATCCAGCAATGACACCTTCATATGATAGGGGCCCAAATCATTTGGTAGAAGTGGGGCTTGTTGCAGGGATGGAGGTGACTAGGGGTTGTTCCCCTACTACATGATGCTCTAACAACTCTTTAGATAAGACGATGGGTTGATCATCACTCTGAAGGTATTTCTTTTCTACAACATTGACCATTAATTTATTGCCTTATACCTTTCAACCAACTTATTGAAAAGCATATCCATGGGATTATTTGATAGGCTTGCAAATATTCATAAAGTTTCTTCCTTCTTTCCATGCAATGTTGAAGAAAAAAATCCTCATCGTAGAATTCTTAAAGAGCCTACTCACAGTCTCAAAATCCTACAAATTGCTTTGATGAAACTTGAAATTGAAGACACAACCCTTGGACAATATTTACGAAACCATTAATGTGTTGCAATTCCTCTCAACGTACAAACGAACAATTTCATTATAATATCCTTATGGATAACGTTTAGGTATACCATAAAATCCCTAGTTGTTACCTCCATTTGTATTTTTAGTATCGGAGATGGAGGTCCTAAGGTGCTAAGTATGTAATGGTGGGGTCAGTTTTTTAGATGATGGGGAGGTAGGGTTTAAGGGAATGTGTTTCACCTTATTTTTTATACTAAATGAAAAAAAAATCATCATAACATCTTCATGAATGATGCTCATGCATCTAAATGCACGTGGAATATGTGTCACTTATCATGCAACATGGATTAGGTAGATACCCTATATTACCACCACTTCCCTTGCCACCGTTAAGTCCTTATTTAATTCCATAGGTTTATCATGCAATATGGTTTATCATGTGTTTTTGTTGTTGTGGGGATTTGGTGGTCTGTTCTTTTCATGCACCATGGATTAGGTAGATACCCATGTTCAACCCTAGGTTTCTTTGATTCCTACAAAACTATTATTGTTTCCCTATAGTATTGGGGTTTAGGATGGCCTTGTGGGAGTTGACAATGCAACACATGAGGGTTAGCAAAAATTAAAGGAGTTTTGTGTCGTGTGGTTCCTCTTCCTTGAGTAGAGGGTGCCTAGTTGGGTTATCCTAGTCTAGTATTTATATATTTCTATACCATTTCTAGAAGTTATGGCATTTCTCAACTTCAAGTGAGAATTTTTTGTTTAGGTTCATTTTGCACAAATCCAACAAACAACAACCTTAATACTATTTTTATCTTAGATCCATATGATAAATTTATCATGTCCTTAGTGTTTTCACATTTTTAATATGTCCTTAATATGTCCAAAATCAAGAGGGATATCACATTAAATTAGGTGGTTGACCACTAATATTGGTAATTGTACCCTAGTCTAATTGTGCATCCAAAACTAAAGATATAAATTTTTTATTTAGAACTGTGAATATGATGATGGACTACTAACTAACAACACATGCACATGCAACTAAAGGTACAACCAAATAGGTACCTATTAGATATTTCTTCATCGAGTGAGAAAATATTAGGACAAACAGAGGCCGAAAATGTGACAGCATCTAGTAAATATTATCTTTATCATTGTTTTTTTGTTATCATTAACAATTTTTTAAATATTTGGGGGTTCTAATTATATTATAATGTGGCAGGATGATCGTGGAAAAGGGCCAGCTGCAGAACATGTAAATGATTATCAATTTCCACTTTCATTTTACGTTGTTTTTATTATTTGCTTATATAATTTTATTGAAATAACATTGTTTTTTTTAAATTATATG
Source organism: Picea abies (assembly GCA_900067695.1). Taxonomy (NCBI): domain Eukaryota; kingdom Viridiplantae; phylum Streptophyta; class Pinopsida; order Pinales; family Pinaceae; genus Picea; species Picea abies. Next base: position 4,192 of record CBVK0102534950.1, on the reverse strand, counting down.
TAGTCAGCAGGCCATGAGGATCATTATTCCACCGATGAGGAGGGGTTATATTCTTGCATTGATCCCATGCTCTTATTAAAAAAAAATTTCATTAAAGCTAACAAGGAACTTGTTAGCTTGTTATATCGTCCAGAACAAACTCTGGACATCAAAGAAAAGATCAAGCTCCTTATGTCACAACTTAACACATATAAGGTAATAACCATAATTTTTTTTTTTTAACGCACTCATATGTTCAATTATGATACTTTGTTCTTTAACTTTTACATTATCTTACGAAAAAACATTTTCTTTTTTATAAAGGAATATTTGGATCCTGTTCATCCCAGTGTTGGTAGTAGTGGCGCTATAGAGACACTATATAGTCCTGATGCGGGCAGTCATACAGCTTCTAGAGCACTATTTACTTCTCCATATTCCACACCTCATTTTGATAGGATCCATGGCATGCACTGACATGCATCCACACCTTGATCAGAGTCTAGAGAGGGTGGCAGAGATGAGGATCATAGTGATGTGGTTGATATGGTTGCACTTCCTAGAGATAGATTTGTGACAAGCACAGGGACCCTTCTATGCACATTTTTGGTCGACGATAATGGACTTTCATTAAAACAATCAAGACTCTCGGGTAGTTTTAATTCATATTTTAATCATTTAATGTTGTCCTCATACATAAATAATCTAGATTATTAATTTTAAATTAATGATCATATCTTTTGTGTGTGTAGGAAATGACCTTTTTTATAGGCATGTAGAGAGTAAGGCCTTGTCTATTTTTGCTGAAACCTTACGCATGAGATGGAATTTCCAGAATTCCAAACTCAAAAAGGAACTTATGGATTATATTGAAGGCCTCTTTGGTGTAGACATGTTCAATACAAAAGTGGTCACATCTGTAGCAGGTGAATATTTAAAATATATGTGGGATGTTTATAGACAAATCTTGGAAAGAAATCCTAGGTATAAGCATCCTCCCTCAATTCCAGAGAGGGAGTGGAAGGTGATCATTGATGATGCAAAAGAGAAGATTTTCAAAAAATTAGGAGAACAAATAACTGGTACACCAAGGTAAATTACAATTTTTTGAATTCAATACTAGCTTTATTTTTCTTTAGATCTAAATAAAAGTGTGGTTATATATAACATACTTGAAAAGTTTGATGATAGGTTGCATGACACTTCGAAGGAAACCACTAAAAGGATTTCCAAACATGGCCAACACAAGATAGTCCAGGGTAGCTACTCGAGGTTATAGTCACGAATCGTAAGAACCAAAACATTTTAAGAATATTATTTGTATCACCTTACAACTTTAAGGTAATTGCAGCCAAAAACATTAAAAAAACATACCCTTATGCAATGTAGGGCGACGACTTTGAAACTAAAACCATGGAGGAATACCTCCAACTTGGTTACAAGTATAGTTATAAATTCATTGTTGATCATAGGAAAATAATGGGCCAGACCCCAAGATCCAATTTGCGGGATAAGGTAAATAAAAAACAATCCACATTAACCTTTTGCTACTTATAAAATACATAAATTTTTTATATTGTCCATAATTTAATATCTTACTTTGTTTTAATCAGGGGAGAAGTACTATCAATGAAACCATTAGTATTGGACAATATAGTGTTGATAGTGAAACACAGCCAGAAGATCATGGTGCTCCCCAATAGCCCCATCCTAGTGAGGTGCAGCTCCAAGATGTTCCTGTGACAGAGGCCCACGATGGTAAAATGTCTATATATTAATCATATACTTAATCATTTTGTACTTATAATCTTTGATGTTTCAATGGCAGAGAATATCATAGACGATCCTCCTCGACCTGAAGATCAGGTGAATGGGCTGACAACCATTCCAACGGTGTCGACTAGAGGACCAGGTAAATAATTACATTGTAGAGTTTTTTTTTTTAATATTAATGAACTACTTCAATGATATTTAAAAATTGGCCATATAAATTTAATATTTTTAATTTTTTAAGGTGATGGCCCCTCACAGCAGCATCCATTCCATGGGTATGAGACCAGACGTACTCGACATGAAAGGACTGAAACAACATCAACTATTGAAGAGAACCCAGAACACGAAGACATGGACATGGATGATTTGCTTAAGAACTGGAAATCACATAAGAAGACTAAAAGAAATTCATAATGTCATGTAATAAGTTTATAAGATAGTTATATGTACATTATATAGTTGATAATATACACAAGGCTATTTCTATGGCTTGCATATATATGTGAATGTAATTTTGTTATACACTTAATGATAATTTCAGCTTCTCTTAATGATGCAACTTCCAAAATCTTGTGACATGATATATGCAACTTTTAAATTCTTGTGACATGTTTAATTGTGTCTCACATGAAAAAGAGAATTACCATTCTTTTCATTGTGTCATGGACATGGGTTTACTACTCAACATTGCCTCAAAGCCTACTTATTCATTCCTCCATGATATGTACAATGATGTTGAAACTTCCACAAATCATTGCGAGCAGAAAAATAAGCCAAGGACAGGAACCCAAGGATTTCAATGTTAAGGTCTTGTGATTCCACAAGGTGGGATATAAAGAGGAATTGTTTACATGCATAAACATGCTAAATACCTTGATTGAGAATGTGGATGTAACAATTTGAACATTGAAATCATTGAGTGTTGACATAATCGAGCAATATGGGTGGTCATAGATGTTTAGCTATTATTCAATCATTTAGCATTTTAATGTCTTTGAAAAATGCAGGTTTGAAGGGTGGTCACCTCCATGATCCAAAACACATTTCTGAAAAGGTGTAAATCATTTTCTTCTCTTGTGTCATGAAATTTTCCTTCATTTCCTGGTATACTTAAATTCAAAATTAGAAAAAAAAATGATACAACATGCATAACACATATTTTTTTTATGACTCAGAGTAATAGTAATTTTTCATATTCATAAACAAAAAACATGAAATGGAGAATAAAACATGAAATATGTAGATAATTAATGTTATAGTTCTTCCCACAATGTTAGAGTCAATGACAATGATATCATTGGTGTAAATGATGGATGACATTACCTATAACTAGCGAAATGTAGGACTCTTACACTTCCCATGGCATGAAGATTGTACTCAACCCATGCTCCCATTATTATGTGAAAATACTTTCCCCACCAACCTCTTACATAGATTCAAGGATTTTTTGATAAGTCAGAGAAGGTATATGGCTTCATTTAAGGCACATTGTAGAAGAATATGAGTTCTGAGAATGACCTTGGAGATAGAGGATTTATTTTCCCATAGGTCCCCTTTCATCTTCCCCTGTAGTGGAATCATAGTGCCTCTCATGCCTTCATTTGTCTTTTATGGTGGGTTGCATCACCATACGTTGAAGCGCTTTGAAGGCCTAATTACTATTTAACTATTTGAGTGAAGGTAAATTGAGTTGTGTTATAGTCTTAGGATTGTGTTTTGTATTTGTAAAATACACCATGTGAAACTCTTNNNNAAATAGTTGTTGTACCACCCAAGCACATATTTCAGTTTAGACACATTTTCTTTGAGTATTTTTTCATCTTCTATATTGCATTATTTATTTTATATCTAACCTTGTAGGTTAGAAATATTTAAGCAATTTTAAACTATAGTGAACTCCATATCATCCAGCCATTTCCTTAGACTTCATGGCCTCCCTCCATTCTTATGAGAACTTCAAGCCTTAGAAATTTTCTTGAACCTCTTGTATGGTAGACGATGCACTAGATACATATGGTTAAGATGGATTTTGATTCTGCATGGGGTGCTCAAGCATGGGATGATATTTTATTAGGTAGAATTCATATCTAATCTTCTTTCACAATGTATTCCAAAGGCTAAAACTCCCTTAATTAGATAGTGGTGCACTTGAGTTTTACATGGCATCTTATCTTATGTATTGTGTATGTGTGAGCTAAGAATTCTCTTGTTTCAAGCCCACCTAGTAGCCTTCCTTTGCACTTGTACATGGTTATTTCCTCATAGATGTTTAGCTATTATTCAGTCATTTAACCTTTTAATATCTTTGAAAAATGTAGGTTTGAAGGGTCCTCACCTCCACGATCCAAAACACATATTTGTAAAGGTGTAAATCATTTTCTTCTCTTGTGTCATGAAATTTTCCTTCATTTCCTTGTATACTTAAATTCAAAATCGGAAA
>CBVK0102534900.1:0-11509 GCA_900067695.1 Picea abies | reverse complement strand
AACATCACCCTGACATCTCCCCGTGGCTCGTGCGTTGGTCCAACACCAACATCATCTCACCACCACCTTTGTCCCACCCTTGAATCTACATGCACTGGTTGAGTTGGCCCTTGGTTAGTCGACTCCTCGATGAACTCCACCTCTCACCCTTGGGGTCCCACATCTGCAAAACAACACCTTAGATAGTATCAACATCCATATATACATATATAATCAATTCTATCTATCAAAATCACAAAACATAAAACATAAACACATACCATGTTGGTCCCAATCCTCCCTAGGAGGCAACACCATGTATGGGTCATGGAGGTAGTCCATACTCACGTATGGATACCTAAAAATCACCTGTGGCATATGGAACAACATTCGCGCCATCGTGGCTGTGAAATAGTGGCCACCCTCCCCACCTCCATGTTGGGCCAACACATGGGCCCATCGCACCAGACACGACTCTTATCGCCCCATGGGATCGAGAAGAATCCTTGGGCACAACAGAGGCACCCTCTCTAAGAACCATGCTGCCAGAACAAACCCGAACACGAAGTCACCTACGTCATCTCACCGACACCAGTTCATTTGTCCCATCATATTGGTGTGCAGAATCACATCCCAGGAAAACAGGTCCCCATCCAAGACCTGCTCCACAACTTTCAGTTGACCACCAATGATTCATTGAGTAGCCAAGGATCTATAGATCCTCACCACCATCTCTGCCACACACTCCATAAGGAGGTCATCAATAGCCTCAATACGGACATACCAAACTCGACATAGGGTTCGACCTAGTACAATGGCCAGCCGCCATAGTCTCCACCTGATCATCCCTAAGAAAATGGGGCTCAATAGGAAGGGCCATTCCATAGAATGGGAGCCCCGTCAAGAAACACACATCCTCAGTAGCCGAGAATGTCAACTTCTCCCCTCTAACAATGAAGAACTATAGATCAATGCTCCACATCCTAATCAAGTACTGAAGTAGGAACTCCTACAACTATATTAAAGGGCAGTCAAAGAAATTGAGAAACCCGCAAGCTACGAAGTGTCTCCTCACACCTAGTTGTGCTCTCACTGTCTCCCGCAACTGATCCCAGTCGCACTCTCTCCAATAGACCTAAATAGTGCTATAGGAGTCTGTTGATCACCTGCATCCACATAGAAACATGCTTAGCCTCATCATTCATCCAACAAGCATGAAAAATACCAAAAATTATAAACTCTTAGCCTTGCCCTCAGTGCATGACTTTCACCCAGACATGTGTGCACCTGTTCTTTTCATAGCTGCACACTCATGCACAAATGTATGAGAAATAGTCGCGCATGAGTGCACAATTGCCAGTCAGACATGCATGCATCTCATGCATGCCTATCTTTCCCATCCCCGCACCCACATGCGCGGTAATTTGAGTAATACCCATGCACATATGAATGGGTATTTATCTTTTTCCCATGCACTGGTGGGCCCCTACCCTTAAAATACCTTGTACGGCCCTTCGTACAACCCCTACCTACAAACTAAGGAATTCACACAATGCACGATGTTAGGACCACTAACCTATCTCTCGCCACTCCCAGATCGGTAGCCTCACGCTCCCACAATCTGATCGGTAGCCTCACACTCCCACAATCTAGAAAAATCCTCACAACTGTCTCATCAGCTCAACAACAATGAAAGGTACAAATGAGGTGGCATTGTGGGCCCATCAACCATATATAGCCCCTTTTTCCAAACTTCCACACTCTGTTACAGGATCCCAGAGCCTTTGTTTTTCGATTCATTCTCAACTATTGGATCTTGGTCCCGCCATCTACATATTCACATTCCCCAGGTCACCATTTGCACTAGGGTCCGGGGGAGCATTTTTCTCACGTCACATTCAGGTATGCATGCTCACTTTCAGTTTTTCAAATAGTTGTTGTATGTTCTTTATCATCATACATTGTTCACGTCGGGTATTTGGTTTTCATGTGTGTAGGTACTTGTTCATCGAAACATCGTAGCCCCTTCAAGTATATATTCGACAGTGGCATGTAATTATTCCCTCTGTAAATCAATTGCATATCCCAGTCAAACCTTCTAACATTTACATTTATGATTCCTACATTCCGCTCTGCAGTATCTTCACCTCTCCTACATTTTGGTATTGTCATCTGATAGCACTCTCACCCACATGAGTTGTCCCATTCATATTTCCCCCTGGCAACTTGACAAACATGTTGATTTCACCCCCTAGGGATGGGAGTCCCGATAGTCTTTTGCATTGATGAGAATGAACCCCATACTTCCTCTTATCATATTTCTAACCTTCCTAGTGGAATCTCAGGTCATATCATCGTGGTTCTATTTACTGCATCTCTGCAGTTTCATTATCCCTCCATTTCATCCACCATTAGTTTTCCCATTTGCAAATTGTCCTCCATCCATTCACCTAATACAGAAACCCACCCATGGGGACCCCACCCTCCACCAGTTATCTTTCACAAACTTGTGCCCTCACAGGCCAAGCCATATTTCACTTAGGCACCCGTTTCTTTATCTGTATACTCAACCCAAGTTATTCTTTATTGCTTTGGTAACTGTATAAAGCCTTTGTTTCCCACATATACATATTTTTTTTTGTCATCATCCTTGATGGAATTCTTCTTTCTAGAAAAGCAAACCATGTCTCCCTTGGTTGGGGCATCCACTCTTTTTTTCATTCTGACATCGTTCACGAACCTTGAGTATCCCAAATCCACGTACCCATGATCTCTGAGTTTGTCCGCCTTGTTAACCTCTGGCACAATTTAACCCCATATCTAGTCGTCCCCTTGACACTAGATCCAGTTTTGTGGTTGTTTCCAGTCACCCTTCAAAATCCCTAACCAAGGGAAATCTTGAGTCCAACAACATCTTTACTTCATCCATGTTACTCGTCAGTACCTAATATCACCTCTTACTCAATGGATTTCAAGAAACCGTTTTCTTCTTAGCGTCGTGCTTCCCTTTCTGTCGACATCAACACAATTTCCAGAAGGGCGACAATATCTTGAATCTCATTACCTTTACAATGAGGAGTCTTGGATGGCACAGATTGAATCATCATTTCTTTCTGATGTCATTGACCCCCATAACATTCGACTTCAACGAACTCCCATGTTACGGTGGGTCTTACTATGCGATTATTGCAGTTGTTTCATACCAGCCAAAGACCTCTGAATTTGTTAGGCCATCAATACCTATGATCCATAAACAATTGTTACAGTCATCCTTGACTCACTTCAGAGTTTGTTCACCATTCAGAACTATCATATGCCATTATCAACTGCACCTGAGGGTGCTACAATTATCTACATCATCATACATCATTAGTTACAATTACACATTTTTGTTTCATGACACGAGTATGGGGCATGCCCGCCTCAATTGTACATATATTTATTTTTTCCTAGAGAATGGTTTTGGTCCCATAGTTTTCCCTCTCCCTCTAGTGGATTACTCTTGCAGTTCCTCTCTTCACTCTTCATCATAATGGTACTCTCAACAAAAGAAACATTGATGTATTTTGGCTATACGTATGTTCCTAACCTCACGCATCAGGGGACATATGTTATCACTGAAAAATCGTCTGCAACATTGCACACACATGGTTAAAGAAAAAATCATTGCCAGTATCCATTAGTCCACCTACAACACTAAAATCCATCCAAAAGGAAAAAACTATACAATTGGGTCAAAAAATCAAAGTGTTCAAAGTCATCAAAGGGAGTGCGCGCACAGTGCGCAAACCAACATGGGCTTCAACACACACTATGCACAAAATGTGTGACTGTGCACGATAAAAGATACACACTTCTATGAACGACACATTTATGGATCTTTCCGGCCCCTCAACCACTTCTGGATCGACCCCAACACGATTTGACACTCATATATGAGCGAAAACTAGCTTGGACATTGGTTAAGGTCAAGAGGGTGCCCTAAAAGGCCCCTTGTTCACACTATGAACCAATTACATTTCACCCTTGGTTGGGGAATTCACTCTCTTTTCATACTGACATCATTCACGAACCCTGAGTATCCCAAGTCCATGTTCCCATGATCTTTGAGTTTTTCCACTTTGTTATCCTCTGGCACAATTTTAACCCTATATTTAGTCATCCCCCTGACATTTGATCCAGTTTTATGGTTGTTGCCAATCAACCTTCCAAATTCCCCAACAAAGGGCAATCTTGAGTCTCACAAAATCTTGAATTTGTTCATGTTACCTATCAGTACCTGATATCATCTTAGTGGATTTCACGAAGCCCTTTTATTCTTGGATTCACGTCTCCCTTTCTGTGGACATCAACACAGTTTCTAGAAGGGTGACAATATCCTGACTCTCATTACCTTTAAAATGAGGAGTCTTGGACGACACAAAGATAATCATCATTTCTATCTCATTCCATTGGCTCCCATGACATTTGACTTCAACAAATCTCATGTTACGATGGGTCTTACTATGCGACTATTGCAGTTGTTTCATATCATCTGAAGACATCTGAATTTGTTAGGTCATTAATGCCTAGGAGTCATCGCCAATTCTTACAGTCGTCCTTGCCTCACTTCAGAGTCTGTTCAACATTCAAAACTATCATTTGTCGTTATCAACCGCCCCCAAGGGCGTTGCAGTTATCCACAACAACATCCATCTTCAGTTACCATTTTGGTTTCATCACGTGAGCATGGGGCATTCCCACCTCATTTGTACACAAATTTTTGTTTTTCTTCCTAGAGAAAGATTTGGGTCGCACAATTTTCCCTTTCCCTTCGTCGGATCACTCCTGCAGTTCTTCTCTTAACTCTTCAAGATAATGGCACTCTCATCAAAAGAAACATTGATTTATTTTGGCTATACATATGCTCCTAACCTCACACATGAGGGGGCCTCTGTTATCACTGAAAAATCGTTCGTAACATTGCACGCAAATGGTTAAAGAAACACATCAATTCCAGCAACAATTAGTCCACCTACAACACCAAAATGCATTAAAAAGGAAAAACAACTATACAATTGTGTCAAAAATTGAAATGCGCAATCACGAAAGGTAGAGCGTGCATAGTATGTAGTATGCATGGTCCAACACAGTCCTCAACGCACACAATGCGCGACTATGTATGAGAAAAATTGTGCACTACTACAAGGTATTGTTATGCTGTAAGAATTCTTCCTTGAGAATCCTCTTTTCTCCTTGAAGCCTTCAAACACCATTGCAATAGGCCATTCAACTCACCACTTGAGGGAATATGCATTGTTTTTCTTCACCATTTTCCATTTCTTCCATTGTAAAGAGTGAAGAGTTCTCAATTAGTGAACTCAAGAGCCCTCCCAAGGAGGAAGAGGGGACTCATAAGTCCTTGCCTTTCTCTATAGTGTTTTGCCTACTAATCTATTGATCCATTGGTAGCAATATTTTGGTCATTGCTTGATTTTCATGGTTCAAAGTTTCTCAAGCTTTCTAACATTTATTTATTAGTTGTTTTAGTTGTATTTCTTTGTTTTCACATGTTTTTGGCTTATCTAACCCACTCACAAAACTTTCATCTTGTTTAGCACGCTCATATAAACATGAAAGTGTTGTTGTTTTGCTCACCCAAGTGACAAAACCAACACAACAACCACTAATAGCTCTTTATGCATCTTCATCTCCTTATCCAAAAGATCCTTTGAGAGTGAAAGTATGTGAAGAAATATGGAGATTTAGGGTAATGGAAATGCCAAAGGGCATGACCTTTTATTTCTCATTCCTTAGTCTTTTCTCTCATATTATTATTTTTTCTTATCATTCAATTATCTTTTTTCCTTTCTTTTGTCCTATTTAATTTTATATTTACATTGTCTTCCATAGTTTATCTAACCTTTATTAATCACCGAATTAGCTTATATGTACCTAGTCTTACAACCATTTGCTTGTTTAGATCCATTTGGATCAACATATGAAATATCCAAAACAAATAGAAAAACAATGAGAAATCCATATAGATTAAATATAAAGTATTGAATAATATAAAATGATTGATTGAATAGATTGATTACAATAATATGTGACATTGTGGATAAATATATATTGAATAGTCACACACTTAAATGGACATTCATTTTAGGCATGTGACCTTTGGTTATTTATTATTATTATTATTATTATATATGTACTTATGTATTTTACATTGCCTCCCTTTCAAATATGCTTTATTCTTAAAGCATAATTTGGAAAAGGATACAATTTTGTTCTTCTTGGTAATTTTTTTAGCTGATTATCTAATCATAATGTTGTCAAGGTTGAAGAAACAAAATAAAATTATCTTTGAAGCATTGAAAAGAAGTGTATCCTTATATATGGATCAAACCATCCCCAGTCAATCTTCATTGGAACTTTTTGTTGGTCAATTGTTTGGATATAAATTCTCATCTTGTGTTTCTAACAAGGGTATTGATTACATCCCCACTTTAGTTTGGAATTGTGACTCTTCTAAATGCATGAAGAATGTCATTTATACTCATATTGATTTTTTTTTGTTAGGTTAGTTTGTTAAGCAATACAATGACTAGTGTGATTTTGATGATTATAAGCCATCATTTTATCTTGTCCCTTAATCTAAGTGCTAGTACATTCATTTTTTTATTCCTCATTGACATTTATTGGTTGATAACATTTCAACATATGCATTGTTCTTATTTATGATGTTAATTGGATGTGTATCAGTTCCCTTCTCCATGGTTTTGATGTTAACCTCATTGAATTGTTTCTTGATCTGCCTTTTGGAATGCTCTTCATCCAAGAAAACTGTGTTGTAATGACATTTGGTTTTTCCTTTTTGATTCAATATGTGCAGGTTTCATTATTCATTGTTTGGAATTTACCCCCTGATTTAATTGGGTTAATGTTTCTTTGTTGATGAGTTGTTTTTTCTATTATTTTTCTCTTGTTTTTTAACTTCTTAATTTTTACAAGTAGAATTTGACTATTCTTCCTTAAAAAATAAATTTCTTTATCTTTTTCTAATAATTTCTTGTTGAAACCTTGAATCTTCAAGTCTAATTTTTATTATATTGGTTCTCATCCTTTAATTTATTAACTTGTGCAAGCAAGATTTGATTAAGATTTCCTAAGCTAGAATTTTCTTCATCCTTAAAAAGTTTTTGTTGAAATTTTCCTCAAATCCACACATCAATTCTTAGTGCTTAGATCGTTATCTAACTTATGTGATTAATATTATGATGAGTCGTGATTGTTGACACATTTTTTTGCAACATACACTTTTTTCTAAGATCGGTAATGGAGCTCCTATACGCATCACCTTTTATTGTATGTTGTATCTTTCTATATTATTGCATCGAGGTCTTTAATCATTCACAACATCGGTTGGTGATGAAAAAATGGACTAAGAATGATAGTTGAGAATGCTCTAAGCACTATCAGTGATACTATTGATGGTGACTTATAAAGGAAAGATTTTTTGAGAATTCATGTCACTAGTCCCCATACCTCACCTACCCTACGTTTTTGAAATTTTATTTATTTATTTTTGTTTAATTTATCTAATAGCTTTTACAAGTGTTTATGCTTACACAACACTAGTATTAAAAATATTCTTATTACTATTCTTTGTAGCTTTTTAATTTTTCCCTCTTAATCACTATAGAAGTACTTATGGAGTTAAGTAATATTTAGTCCGAAGGATCAATTTTCAATGCAAACACAACAATGACTATTGTGGAGATGGGTAACTATGTTATGGAGATTGATTGTTGATACTCGATTTCATTTAGTATTTCTTCAACTTGCAATGGAATAATCTTTAGTCAATAAAATTTCAAAACTTAATATGGACAAAATCACGTTTGTAGTCAAAACCTTAGAGTAAAAAAAATCCAATAAATGTTTCACTAAGGGTCAGAATCAATTCGTTATTTGCTAGGAAAAGGTTCTTTATGAATAGCGACAAAAGTGCCCTAGAAAGTGTTTTATACCAATGTAATGAATCAAATTAGTTCATATACAAAATATCCAAAATAAATAGGACAACAATGATAAATCCATATAGGATAAATATAATGAACTGAATATCTATAAAAAGATTGATTGAATATTTGATTATAATAACATGTGACATTGTGTATAAGTATACATTAAATAGTTACATACTTGAATAAATATGCCTTTTAGACAAGTGAAACTAGATTATTATTATTATTATTATTATTATTATATGTTACATCACTCAATACTAAAAAAATACAAAAATAATAATACAAGATTAATCTAGTAACAACCACAAAGCAGTTGCAAGGAACAACAACAAATGAAACAATTTATGTGATTTCCAAAAACTAAGAATCTCAAGAACATTACAATAATTCATAGCGATGAATCCTAATACTATATCATAACATGTGATCTCACTCATAGCACAACATCTAGTTGTTGACATAGCACAAGGTTAATAAACACATAATCTCACCATTCATATTTTAAGAGAATCATACCCAATATCTTACACAACACATGCTGGGAAAGAAAGACCAATTTCTTCTTTTGCAAACTCTGTCTCATGTACATCCCACACCCAACATGAATATGATTTCTCGATTTTAGATAGAAATCATCCCTTCACTGACATCATATCTAGGGAAACTCAATCTCTTTTCAAGAAATGCTACTTATTCTCAAGAAATGCTACTTCTTCTCAACAATTTCCTTCACTTATAATGACATCCTTAAATCTCAACACATCAATATTTCTCCAACAATTATGTTTCCATGCCCAATGATTCACCTCAATTTCTCCAACAATTTGGTTGCTTGCGTCTTTTCAAGATTCATCCCTAAAAATTATGTTTCCATGCCCAATTATTCGCCTCAATTTCTCCAACAATTTGGTTGCTTGAATATTTTCAAGAGCCACCCCTATCTTTCCTAGTGACTTATCTACCTAAGTCGCTCACCTTCTCTCCCAACGATCACCAATTTCTAAATTTAATTACAAGCCAACGAACCTCCACTCAATAAAAGTGATTTCATCATTTTTTTTATTCAACAAGATTAGGCTGCCAACACCTAGCCATCCCAACATATTTCATAAATTTGGTTCCTTTCAGTTTATCTTTATTCCCTTCTAATGGAGCATTATGTAATATCTTTGTTTTGACCCTTTGGATGTTTTGGATATAATTGCACCAAAATGGTTATAATGATGGGATTCAAGTACTTGTGGGAGCTTAGATAAAATGACCCTATGTGTAAATGACATAAATATCTTGTATGAATCATAATGCAAAGATCAAGACCAAGGCTTAACGTGTGAATATCTAGGCATGTAATTACGATAAATATGATTTTTATATACCATGAGGTACTAGAATTGCCCCATTATTCTTAAGATATATAAATATTATTTAAAAAATTAATATAAGGGTCCAAGGTTAGATATAGAGAGCATGAGAGGGACTATGAGTCCACTAGAAAGGAAGAGAAAAGGAGGTCCAAGGGGGTGACAAATAATCCTAAGTTGCATAAGTTTCCTAACTTTTACCTTTTCCCTGTTACCATGAGTTTTTATTGAACTTCAACCACCAATCATTGAATGAAGGATGTGGCTGGTGTGGAAGTCTACCTTTCATAGATATGAGGACATGGGGGTTGAATAGAAAACATGAGAAGTGTGTAAGACTCCATCTCAATAGGAATTTGAACTCTTCCTTCATGAAAATTTGAATTGACTTGTCTATTCATCCATTCCACTCTAATTCGAAATATCTCATCATTCTTGCTATGCACCATTCAAACCATTCTCCATACCCACACACTTTTGTATTTCTTGATTTTTGTACTCATGTTGGGCACGAATATTCAAACTTGTAAGTGACAAGAGAGAGCTAAGGAAATGAAGATTGAGAACTTGAGAAGAGAGGTGGAAGGTTGTAGAGAATCATATAGGTTGGCTTGATAGGAAATCATCCCCCATTTACATGTAGATTGTTGTTCATTGAATGCTCAAGATCCAATATATAACTCTGTCATGTTTTTCCTAAAGAAAAACAATCAATCTGCACACACTAAAGAGCATTAAAGGGAATAATATTACTGAGGAACTATTGGGTAGAGAATGGAAATATCTTCCTTGTGTTGTGTGGGGTGGAGAAAGGGAGTGACATAGTTGGGATAACTGGAAGGATCACGTGGAGACGTTTTTGGTGAGCAATTGGCTAAGCCTCAGAGAAATTAGGTTTGGTGAGTGATCCAAGAGTCCTCAACCAATTTTATTTTCTTTGGTGGCCTCATGTCCCAGCTTGGGGATGGCATATGCAGTAGATGGCTATGGTTGGGTGGAAAATTGCTCATAAATAGACAATTTCCTTGGACCATCTTCTTCAAAAGATAAGTGTTCCATATTTGTTTTGAACTTTTATCATAATTATGAAGTTAGGTTGTTCTTACTTATGGATGAAATAGAATGTATTTCTTGGTTACATGAGGTTACATGCTTGGTTTGCTACATTTCTTATCTGCTTAAATGAATTCAAATTACCTTACTATACATTTCTTATCTGCTTAAATGAATTCAAATTACCTTACTATGTTTTGAGTTTGAATTTATGACGTATTTCAAATTTGGATTATTGGGGATAACAACAATTCAAATTATTTATGCATATTGGCATGGCCTAGGGCCAAATTCCAACATGAATAGGAAACTTTTAATTTCCTTCTATTATTTTAAGTTTAAATTGTATTCAAGGCTTATGGGCCATTTTCTGTTGATTTCAACTTCTATTTTTTCTTTAAGGTGTTACCTTTGAAGTGGGCCAATGCCTATTTCTCTTATTTTAAGTTGAATTTTATCTTCAAGCGGGGTTGATAACCTCTTAGTGACTTTCAAAGTAATTCTTTGAAATGTGACCAATGGGACATGATGGATTTTGTCCCAATGGAATTTATTTGGTATGTTCTCTATTGTTAGGATGCTTCTTAAAAGGGGGTCGATGGCCCCTTTCATTTTTGGTTTCAAATTTTTCTTCAAAGTAGGCCAATGGCCTAATATTTCCTTTTTAAGTACTTATTCAAAAGTGGCTTGATGAAGATCAAAGCCATATATTCTAAAGTGGCCTAATGAGATCAAGGCATATCTTCAAAAGAGGCCCAATGAGTATAAAGTTAGGTATTCAAAAGAGGAATCATGCCAATTCTTAGAAAGAGGATCGATGAGATCAATCCATATATTTTGAAGTGTATTAATGAGATCAAGTCATATATTTCGAAGTGGCTCAATGAGATCAGGCCATATGTTAGAAAGAGGCCCAATGAATTTTGGGTTATACTTTCAAGGGACCGAATGGAATTCCATTTTCCATCATTATGTTTCTTTTGAAGAAGCTTGATGGGAGAATATTTGAATCAAGGTGATGACCCGATATATGCGGTGTGTGTGTGTGTGTGTGTGTGTGTGTGTGTGTATGTGTGTGTGTGTGTGTGTGTGTGTGTGTGT
>CBVK0102534854.1:0-14274 GCA_900067695.1 Picea abies | reverse complement strand
ATGTATTATTGTTTGAGTTGTCAATGACTGACTGTGGGGGTGAAGCCTTGAAAGTACTGGCCATGATATCACTAGAGGAAGAATGTGAAAACTATAAGAGAGGGTTCATTATGACAAATAACCCCAAATTTCCCTTGATGAGGATGACAACCTCCTTCGTATCCCAAGGAGAGAAATCAATTAATGAAGAAAGGATCGATGGATGAATTATCAACCACCCCCATGAATGGAAACATGGGTTGTCAGCCCAAAGTACCACAAGGACCTACAGACTTGAGCTTCCTTTTGACAGAAGGAACAATATAGGTCAGTAAACCTTCCAAGGTAAGAGGGATACACACGGGAGAGGAGACACCAGAAAAAAAAGAGTGTAAGCTCGCAAGGGAGATGCGCAGAGCTCTCCAGTGAGTCACAAACTGAAGGTTGTGAGCTTGATGCTGAGGAGCATCTGAGAAACCTCGTCGAGGCCATAACCGAGAGAGAGAAAGCTCTGAGTTACAGAGAACATGACCCAAACAGAAGTGAAAACGGAGGAAGAACCCTCGAGAAGTGTGAGAATTCCCTGGTGATATCATGGCTTGGCACGGGGGTGGCCAGAGTGCTAAGAATGAATGCCTCTGTGCCTATGGTTGGGTGGAAGGATGAACACCCATAGTTAGTTGGTTGGCGGAAACCTGTAATAGATAAGCGATCTCCTGCCCTATGTAATTTATCTGTAACTGTGTATGAATTGGCTATACTGTGTATGTTGCAATACTGTATTCCTTTTATCACTGCTTGGTTGTATAATTAGGCCAGTAAGAAATCATATGTTTAGGATATGTTTTATACTCGTAAATACTTGTGTCCTGTGGTGGCATAAGCCCAAGTCATGAACTGTGTGTTTGTCGACCCTGAACACAGTTTCATGTACTCATGTAAACCTTCCTAATCGTTTTGAGTCCCTTGGAGGACAAAGCCTATTAAGCCCAGAAGAAGAGTGCAAGGCTCTTAAGTCCTTCATAGCTGACGAAGCTAAGGAGGGATAACACTTGCATAGTGTTCCTTAAACCAAGGTGGATTGCAAAGGAAGAGACAAAGGTTCAAAACCTTTGGAGACCGAAATTATTCAAGAACTGGAAGCAGCGAAGGCTCCAGAGGAAAAATGGTTGATATTGGAGGAACGCAGAGACAAGGACAGACAATCGTCAGATCTACAGAAGTAGCGATAACCTTAACGCTTCGTGCCCAAAGGAGGATTTCGATGTTCGGGGAAACAAAGGTAGAGATCCCTTCGAATGCGCGATACACGAAATCTCGACGGGAAGTTAGACCGTTAGATATCAAGTTGGACACGTGTCGACCGATGGAAGAACCAAAGGAGGGACGCGTGATAGTCGGGCAACATTTCACTAACTTGCGATTGGGAGTGGTCAAAGGGAAAGACTACACCAACTCACGATACGCGAAATAACGATGTGATCATGGTCGTTGACCCATGAGTGGTCTGGACGTCGATCGTCTAGAGGGAGATTTCGACGTTTCGGGAGTCGGGGGTTCGAAGGAAAGAACCTTACAACGTGCGAGTCACGAAATCCTGAACTCTTCGAAGAGGAAATCAAGCCGTCCATTGTAGAGGATGCGTGGCGAGAGCTCAGCATTTCGCTGACTCATAGAGCAAGAAAGTTAAAGAACATACTATTTGAACTAGCGATGTGCGAAGTCATGATTTGATCATAGTCGTCCATCAAGGAGGGCACGTGGCGAAAGCTCAGCGTTTCACTTACTCGCGACTCGAAGGAGTCAACAGGAAAAGTTTTAAGGACTCGCGATACGCGAAATTGCGAAAGGATTCAGACTATTGGATCCAAGCCACGGGAGAACCATTGGATCAGAACCTCCATGTGGTATTGCGTATCAGGGGTTCAAAGATTGAAAGAATTTATTTTCAACTGCAGAAGTCACAAAGTGCCAAGCATCAAGGGCTCGTGCGAACACATGGCACATCCGTTAGGTGGGGACCACGTGATTGACAGGTGGTGGATACATGTCGCCTGGGAAAGAGTCAACCCATTGTTGACTTATCGTGTTTTGGGGTTTCGAAGGGTGAAGAAGTTGCACCTTGATCGCTAAGGTTGCGAAACACCGAGAGTCGAGGTCTCGTGCGATGGGCGACAACGACACAACTTGTAAGTAGAATACAATGGAGGAGACAAGTGGCATGTACGCATTGCTTTGGAAGAGTCCATGTAACGTTGACCTTTCACATTTCGGGGATTCGCAAAGGAGGAGCACGAGGGCTCAACACTCCAACTCACGAAGTCGCGAGTTGTGAGTAGTGCTAGTGTTTAGCCTAGCCTACGGTTATATGTAGCAGGTGCTAGTGAGGAGGGAGCCATACCCGTATCACATTTCGGGTATCGATGTTTGGAGAAAGAGGAGTCGAGAGCCTTGACTCTCCAACTCGCGAGTTGCGAAAGGCGCTTGCACAAAGGCCAGGTTGTGGTCTCTTGGAGGAGGATAATGGAAGGGATGGTTTGTGCTAGGCCCCATAGAAATTCAGGGATTCTATCCCTCGAAGAAAAGACAAAACAAAAATTAGTTGTCGTAGTTGGTGTGTGATAAATTGGTATCAGAGCATGGTTACAACACTTGGCCTGCTTGGGCTCATGTACGAGTCGCGTAAGGAGATATAGTTATCTGCATTTACTCCTTGAGGAGAAGGACTGTAGATTGAACTTGTGTTTTTGAGAATTCTTGTTGAATTTCAACAGAAGAATTTCTTTAACCCCTTTGTCAAAGTGATTACTACTCTTACCTAAGCAGGGATATGCTAATTAACATGGATAATAAGACTTGAATGTGGATAGCTGAAGGTGGCAGGGTTTTGTCAAGGGTAGCTGAAGCCTGAAAGCCGAAAAAAAAAACCTGATGTTAGTGACGTTGCCTCTAAGCATGGGCAGTTGGAACATTAGGCACTAATGATGGTTGGTTATATAATGGTTAATACCTTTGTGGGCCTAAAGGAATCTGAGAGGATCAGGTAGGATCCTTGGTTGTATAATTACTGCTTTATATTAAAATCGGAGTATATAACTCCTCATGACCAGAGAAAAGTGAGATGGGTAAGACCCTATGGACGTTGAAGCAAGGAGGTTTTCTTGCTAAGACATTGTCACATAAAGAGGAAAGTGACCCTGGTTGGTTATAGCCATGAGAGAAGCCAACACCAATATGAGGTATGACTATGAGATTAGTCCTGTAAGTGACTGGAGTCTCAAACTAAAGGACACTAATGGTGAAATTAAACTATCAAGTGAATGCATTAGGTAAAAAGGTGCAATAGATGCACCTACATATACATGAATGTGTATACGTGATCATAAGGATGCTTGGAAGATCCTTGGAAAAAAAAAAGGATATAGAAGTCGGATATGTCCATGTGTGTGAATGACATGGAAGGGGTGCAAGCAATGAGCTTGCATGATAAATGTTTGGTTAGGTTTGTGTGTGTTATGCTTGAGTGCATGGATTTAATGCATTGTGAAGCTTCTTGATATAAATCCTAATTTAATACTAGTTAGGTATGAATGATATTACATGTACAAGCACATGTATAATGTAAGAATATAGGTATACTAAAGACACGAGGTGACTGCCTAAATGAGGAAAATATAAAGCAACAATCGCTCTTGTCTAAATCAAACAAATACTATGGATGCATGGCTGACCCCATTTTGAAGAGTCATGAAAGTTCTGTTCCAAGTAATAGCTTGAGGGGACTGTCTTCCCTTTTCTCAGGGAATACTAATATGATTAGATAGAAGGGTAAATGAGCAAAGATGTTATGTTGTCATAATAAGAGGCAAATGATTATGCCTTTGGGAATCACATGAGAAGGATTGTGAACAATCCCGAGTTGACTTATCTTAAAAGT
The DNA here is from genome assembly GCA_900067695.1 of Picea abies. NCBI lineage: Eukaryota > Viridiplantae > Streptophyta > Pinopsida > Pinales > Pinaceae > Picea > Picea abies. The sequence goes on along the minus strand of CBVK0102534854.1, from coordinate 10,358 downwards.
AAAGATGTATGTGGGCTGTGAAATATACCTATGACAGCTACATGCAGGCTTATGATTATGAATATGGTTAAATACATCATGGATGTAAGTTAACAAAACCAGAATACGTAATTAGGTACATGATAAAGATGCATGTTTATATTCCTTAAGGGAATATTTGGTAGACAGCTAAAGCTAACTCAAGGCTGAGGCCATCACAAATAGTGATGGATATGCAATAAGGAAGTTGCATGCTGAAGGAGTTCCTTGTGAAGGAATTATGTGAAGACTCTGTCAGGAAAATGAAGTCACAACCTTAATGACTGCTGAGAATTAAGCAGTAAGCCACAAGCTTATATATATACACCAAAATCCTGGATTACATTTTGAAAAATATCATGTAATGAATAAGAAGACTAATAAATGAATATTGACCAATTCTGATAATCTAATGGTAGTGTGCAAGATGCACATGTTCATGATTCATTATGGGAAAAATATTTTGCTATTAAAGCATGCTGAAGTATCCTAAGAGTTAGGATGAGCCTAACCTAGGGTTGCTCAGGAGGAACACTTTCCTCACCCTAAGAACCCTAAATTGTTTAACAGAGCCGTAGGATTAAAAGAACCATTGTGGAAACCGGTATAGTTGCTAAAAGGCAAGTAAACCCCCTGAGTATGATTAAATGAATAAATGAGTACGTTTAACTACTTAGTCTTGGTTGGGGCCATGTTTAAGAAAAGGCAGTGAGACCTTAGAGATAACTCGACTGGGCTAAAAAGACCCAGGCGATGTAGAAAGAATTTGAAGAAGGGGAGAGCCCTCAATTCTTTCCTTGAAGTGCATTATGTTTTCTATGGGATGAGAAAGCTAGTACATTGATGAATGAAAATGTTTTGACACCATAGTGATGATGGTTGTAATACTATGAAAACGATTGAGAACTGTTGTGTTGCACTCATGAAAACATTAAGGATAGTGTGATGAAGTACGTACGGATATGCTGGGACATGTCTGAAAATATTTTATTAATTTAAATGCTATGGTTCTTGCATTTTAATTTACATGACGACTAATGTGCCTATGGTGTATGTCATGTGTGGAAAGAAATAAGATTGGAACTGTTGATAAAGACAATTTCCAATAATGAACAACCTCAAGCAGAGAGTGACCATGGGAAGGCTGCGGTCAAAAGATTGTTGACAGGACTGTGAAAATCCCGCTAAAGCACTGTTGATGAGGTAGAGATCAGAAAGAGAGTGCCAGCAGCCAAGAACCGGTATAAAGATATTCGTGCCTATGTGGCACAAGGTATGAAATGATTCAGGTGAGAACCCCTTCCAAAATATTTTATTGTCTCATGTTATGCATGAAAATTGAAAGGGCAATGGTATGCCATGGATACCCAAGTAGGGTATGATTCAGGAAGGAGAACCTGAATGATGGAGGTGTGAACCTCTGGTAGTAAAGACCGATTGTAACCCTCGGAAGAATTCATGAACTGATATTTCATGAACACATGGACCAATCAAGGAATGATTGGAAACAAAAGTGCTCATAGATAGCACGTTGCATGGAATTACTTCAAGGAAATGCATATTTGCATAAAGGACAGACAATGGATTTCCCATTGAGGAAGGAGGACCTTCCAACATTTCTACTTACATTGTATAGGTGTTAGAGAAAACAAAATTTGGGTGGCCATGAGTGTTGGCACCCTGGTTATTAATGAAGGCATAATGCTTGGCTGCATTCATGCGAAACTTTTAAGTTTCATGTGTACTAATTTGGGATCGTGATCGGCCTATAGTAGGAAGCATGGTCCTGTTGTAAGAATGAATGAAAACAAATAGGCCATGTGGTGGAGAGGTTGGTTAAGTTCCAACACACCATGGCCAAGAACCTGTCATAAAGTGTGACAAACTTGAAATCAATGCAAGGGTGCATTGGGTATGAATGTGGCCACAAATGCATTAAAATCAATTGATATCCGAGTCACATTTTGAAAATTTGGTAGGTTGGAATGATGCATAGGTAAGGGATGATGTATCCTTTTGCTTTGAATCCTTGAATAAATGAAATGATCTGGACTATTAGTATACTTGATTTTCGAAAAAGGTAATGTACACGAAAAACTAACAATTGTTTGGTTGTGTAAAGAATGAAATTGCAGGGAGGAAAGGGGCTTGGATATGGCAGTGTTGTAAGTCCATAAGGAAGACCAATTGTCTGCTGAGCCAAACTACAAGGAATGGTATTTCCTTTTTGAGAAAGTAATTTAATTGTTAAGTATGCACAATTCTGAAACTGTTGTGACGATGTTGTAAAGGTGCAATAAAATGTATATGCATGGAAAAGCTAACAAGTTGTTTGGTTGATTGAAGTTGAAAGTGCAGGAAGCAAAGGGGTCATGGATATGGCAGCATTGTAAGCCCATAAGGAAGGCCAATTGCCTGCTGAGCCAAACCGTTATGGGAAGGAAAGTCCCATAATTATGAATCTGGTTCCTGTGCGGAACAAATATGAAAACAAATCATGAGATTGGAAAATCTGTGGGTGACAGATTTGCAATAAAATTCTGAAAGTTAGAATTTATAATGATGTCTCATGAATTTTGTATACCTGTGATACAAGTGAGAAGAAAAGACAAGTCCAGAAAGGACAGATGAGGGCTGTCAAAGTTGAAGATGATGAACATGGCTACTACTGAGCCATGAAAACCCCATGATAAGCCATGATCGCCTGAAAATTATTTTGTTGAGGTAACACAAGCCGGAGGTACGCCTCGGTAGAGCAAGTCTAAGGGATTCCTCGATTGTAAGACTCGATAGAGTCTCTAAAATTTTCCTGTGCAAGAAAACCTTGCCAGGGCAAGATGGATCACCCAAGGGATTGTATAACAGTGAAGGGGATGCCTAAGCCTAGGCCTAGAGGGTGAGTGACCGCAAGGAAGAGGAGACCTTAATAATTCTTTTAAACTATTGGGATCATGCACACAGTGGGTAGTTTCCCGTGTGGAAAAACCTTGGAAAAGAAGATGAAATCATGATAGCTCTTGTGAACTATTGAATTGGAATCATGCACCCAATGGGTACGTCAAAGAGAGCGATGAGCATGGATAACAAAACTACCATGTGGATACAGATCCACAAACTGCACAGATAAGTATTGTGCTAAGATTATGAAATTTTCCTTTTGAATTTTAAACAACAGTAAGATGTTTTCGCACAAAATTGTGATTAATGTGCTTGTTGTCCAAGAATTATTGAAGGCAGATGACGAAGACTAAGATCCTGAAAGAGGACTTGACCGAGGACGAAGGTCAAGACTTTTGAAGTCGCTGAATGAGAAAGGCGTGGCAGGTGTTTTTGAGAAAGAACATCGAGGACAGTGTTCCTTTAAGGGGGAGGGAATTGTAACACCCTATTTCCCCCAATTTGTAATTAATCATAAAATAGGAATTACCATGCTAATGCATGAGGACAATGTAAATGTATTATTGTTTGAGTTGATGTATTATTGTTTGAGTTGCCAATGACTGACTGTGGGGGTGAAGCCTTGAAAGTATTGGCCATGATATCACTAGAGGAATAATGTGAAAACTATAAGAGAGGGTTCATTATGACAAATAACCCCAAATTTCCATTGATGAGGATGACAACCTCCTTCGGATCCCAAGGAGAGAAATTAGTTAACGAAGAAAGGATCGATGGATGAATTATCGACCACCCCCATGAATGGAAACATGGGCTATCAACCCGAAGTACCACAGGGACCTGCAGACCTGAGCTTCCTTCTGACAGAAGGAATAGGATAGGTCGACAAACCTTCCAAGGTAAGAGGGATACACACGGGAGAGGAGACACCGGAAAAAAAAAGAGCATAAGCTCACAAGGGAGATGCATAGAGCTCTCCAGCGAGTCACAAACTGAAGGCCGCGAGCTTGATGCCGAGGAGCATCTGAGAAACCTTGCCAAGGCCATAATCGAGAGAGAGAAATCTCTGAGTTACAGAGAACATGACCCAAACAGAAGAAAAAACAGAGGAAGAACCCTCGAGAAGTGTGAGAATTCCCTGGTGATATCATGGCTTGGCACAGGGGTGGCCAGAGTGCTAAGAATGAATGCCTCTGTGCCTATGGTCAGGTGGAAGGATGGACACCCACAGTTAGTTGGTTGGCGACAACCTGTAATAGATAAGCGATCTCCTACCCTGTGTAATTTATCTGTAACTGTGTATGAATTGGCTATACTGTGTATGTTGCAGGAATTGTGCATGACTTCTTAATGGATATACTGTATTCCTTTTATCACTGCTTGGTTGTATAATTAGGCCAGTAAGAGATCATATGGTTAGGATATGTTTTATACTCGTAAATACTTGTGTCCTGTGGTGGCATAAGCCCGAGTCACGAACTGTGTGTTCGTCGACCGTGAACACAGTTTCGTGTACGCATGTAAACCTTCCTAATCATTTTGAGTCCCTTGGAGGACGAAACCTGTTAAGCCCAAAAGAAGAGCGCAAGGCTCTTAATTCCTTCATAGTTGACGAAGCTCAGGAGGGATAACACTTGCAGAGTGTTTCTTAAACCAAGGTGGATTGCAGAGGAAGGGACAAGGGTTCAAAACCTTTGGAGACTGAAATTATTCAAGAACTGGAAGCAGCAAAGGCTCCAGAGGAAAAACGATCGATATTGGAGGAACGCAGAGATGAGGACGAACAATCGTCAGATCTACAGAAGTAGCGATAACCTTAACGCTTCGTGCCCAAAGGAGGATTTCGACGTTCAGGGAAACAGAGGTAGGATCCCTTTGAACGTGCGATACATGAAATCTCGATGGGAAGTTAGACCATCAGATATCAAGTTGGACACGTGTCGACTGATGGAAGAACCAAAGGAGGGACGTGTGGCAGTTGAGCAGCATTTCGCTGACTCACGATTGGGGGTGGTCAAAGGGAAAGACTACACCAACTCACGATACACGAAATAACGACGTGATCGTGGTCGTTGACCCAGGAGTGGTTTGGACCGTTGATCGTCTAAAGGGAGATTTCGGCATTTCGGGAGTTGGGGGTTAGAAGGAAAGAACCTTACAATGTGCGAGTCACAAAATCCTGAACTCTTCGAAGAGGAAATCAAGCCGTCCATTGTAGAGGATGTGTGGCGAGAGCTCAGCATTTTGCTGACTCGTAGAGCAAGAAGGTCAAAGAACATATTGTTCGAACTAGTGATGTGCGAAGTCACGATTTGATCGTAATTGTCCATCAAGGAGGGCACGTGGCAAAAGCTCATTGTTTGCTTACTCGCGAGTCAAAAGAGTGAACGGGCAAAGTTTTAAGGACTCGTGATACGTGGAATCGTGAAAGGATTCAGACTGTTGGATCCAAGCCACGGGAGAACCGTTGGATTAGAACCTCCATGTGGTATCACGTATCGGGGGTTCAAAGGTTGAAAGAATTTCTTTTCGACTGCAGAAGTCACGAAGTGTCGAGCATCGAGGGTTTGTGTGAACACGTGGCACATCTGTTAGGTGGGGACCGCTTGATTGACAGGTGGTGGACACATGTCGCCTGGGAAAGAGTAAACCCATTGTTGACTTATCGTGTTTCAGGGTTTCGAAGGGTGAAGAAGTTGCACTTTGATCGCTAAGGTCGCGAAACGCTGAGAGCCAAGGTCTCGTGCGAAGGGCAGCAGAGACACAACTCGTAAGAAGAATACAACCAAGGAGACAAGTGGCATGTACACGTCGGTTTGGTAGAGTCCACGTAACGTTGACCTTTCGTTTTTCTGGGATTCACAAAGGAGGAGCATGAGGGCTCAACACTCCAACTCGCGAAGTCACGAGTTGCGAGTAGTGCTAGTGTTTAGCCTAGCCTACAGTTATATGTAGCAGGTGCTAGTGAGGAGGGAGCCATACCCGTATTGCATTTCGGGTATCGACGTTTGGAGAAAGAGGAGTCGAGAGCCTTGACTCTCCAACTCGCGAGTTGTGAAAGGCGCTTGTGCAAAGGCCAGGTTGTGGTTGCTTGGAGGAGGATAAGGGAAGGGATGGTCTGCACTAGGCCCCGTAGAAATTCAGAGATTTTGTCCCTCGAAGAAAAGACAAAAAAAAAATTAGTTGTCGTAGTTGGTGTGTGACAATTTCCCATGCACTCCCTGTGTTTCAGGGATCTAGTCAAACTCAGATCGAAGGTCAACGAGGATCGACAGTTGATAGTAATTGCGAGGCCCCAACATGCATGCTCTTTATCAGAGAGTTCGACCTCTGCAATCTAAAAAGTGATCACCCAACTTAGTCTAACCAGAATAATTGATCTTCCAACCTGACAAGATCAACAACGTTGGTGAATTGCGGGCTGTGAACTAGCGCGTTTGCTACTTTCACTTTCGTGCTCCGCAACGATTCCCCACCTTCGATCTCCATGCATAGATCAATGGTTCACAATGATTGCGGGGTTCAACCTCCACAATCAGGGAAGTGTTCACTCGACTCTAGTCCAATCCTAGTCATTGATCCTCCATTCTCGATGAGATCAATGACATGGGTTGATTGCAAGCAGTGAACTAGCAGGTTCGCTAATTTTCACCTTCACGCCTCGTAATGATTTCGAACCATAGATTTAATCGAGTGGATCATCTTTAATTCATTAACCCCAATGGGTGTTTGAATCGATCTGACGACCAGGATGACGTTTCCTCCCATTAAACGACTCGCCTCCATCACCTGTGTCAGATTCTTAAGTCATCTACAGTTCTTGTTTCTCTAGTAGTTCGGCTAACTTGACTATCGTGAAATTTGACCTCTCAGAGATTCAAGCTCCCAAGGTCCTGAAACCTTCAAGAGCTAACTCCTTTTTGCACAAGGTTCCTAGATCCAGGTCACATGGACCATCAGATGAATCTTGGGCTATTAACCCTACTCTTAGTCAGGTTTTTGGTTAAGGACTCAGGTGCGAGTTCAAAGTCTCTTAAACTACTGGTTTGAATGAAATGCCTTCCTAACTCGCAAAGCTACGAGCTTTGAAATAGGGCAAGGTAACTTGTGAGGTTACCAAAACGGTAGAAATACCAAGAAGTTCACTCCAACTCTAGGATTGTGATGTAATTCCCTGGGGAAAGTGCTTTCGAGGATTTAAACTAGAGCATAAGGAAAATCAAGCAGATGTAAAAGTTCTCAAGGGAACAAATGCATACTCTTAACTTAATCATTCAATACATAAACCATTTATAGGCATATAAATACAAGCATGCATCCATTATTTCCAATTGAAAGAACAAGGCATAAAAACACTTATCAGAACCATAAGGCATGATGCGATTGCTGAGAGGGGTGCTCATTTCCACCCAACCATAGGCTCAGTCACTCCCAATGGATTTATCACTGGCCACCCCCGAGCTTAGACCACAATGCTTTGATATTCAATCTCTTACTTCCAGCTCAACAAAAGTTGGGGATGAAGGTTACTCTCCTTCTCCCAATACAGAAATAGATAAGGATGAAGGTTACACTCCTTCTCCCGGATCAGTCTCTATTCTCTATGATCAGAACTTGCTTTTCTCTTTCAATCCTTCCTTGGACCCGAGAGCTTCAACTCTCATCTCTGCACTCTTCCCATGTCCCCTCTTCCCACCACGCTTCCTTTCTTGCCTTCCTCAACAACATTGTGTGTGGCTCGAATTCCCAGTCTTTGATCAAGTCCAAAAGCCTTACAGATGGGTAGTCTGCCTCATCCCCTCATTAACTCTTGAGGATGTCTTCCCACCTACCAGCCTGATTGTAATTCATTCCTAGTCAGAGGGTTGTTCTGATCTTGAGCAATTAAATCCAACATGGTACTAGTTCGATGGAGGTTAACGCAACCATTATGGCTCGCCTCCACCACCTTTTCATTAGAAATTGCGGTCTCTCTTAGCACATCCCCTTCCCAACAGTCATGCAACACATATCAATTTTCTATTAAAATAATAGAATTTACATTCATCGACCTTTTATACAAGGGTCCATCAAATCAAACATTCACACCTTTGAGTTTGTCATAGTTTCCTGGCCAATATAATTATATTTATAGGCTGGGGGAAATAGGGTGTTACAATTCCCTCCCCCTTAAAGGAACATCATCCTTGATGTTCTATCTATCAACATGATACGTATGTACAGAAGTAAACAAAATTGGATATGCCTATCTCATGGCATCTTCTATTTCCCATGTAGCCTCATCTGGGCCAAAGTGTTTCCACTGCACCTTGACTTGTGCAATGGTTCAGTTCCTGAGTGAGGTTTCCTTCCTGTCTAGTATGCATTGGGGTTCTGGCAGGAATTCTCCCTTCGGTTCCACCTGGATCACAAACCATTCAATTATATGATTAGCGTCATGTACATATTTCTTCAGTAACAAAACATGGAAAACATTATGTGCCTTTATTGTGGGAGGAAGTGTTATCCTATAGGCTACAGGTCCCACTCTATATAAGACTTCAAAGGGTCCACAATACCGAGCTGCCAACTTGGCACAAGCTCCCATTCTTAAGGAACTCTTCCTGGGTCTAACTCTGAGATAGACATGGTCTCCTATCTTGAACTCTCGAGGAGTACTTTTTCTGTCAACATAACTTTTCTGTCTATCCTTAGCAATCTTTATATTTTTCTTTATCTGGATCACTTGTTGTTCCATTTCTTTCAGCATGTCGGGTCCGATTGTAATTTTTTCCACTAGATTATTCCAGCTGATTGGAATGTTGCACTATCTACCATAGAGGGCTTCAAAAGGAATCATCTCCAAGGATTCTTGATAACCGTTGTTGTAGGAAAACTCTACCAATGGTAGGTAGTCTTTCCACTTCTTAGGTTGATGCAATACATGCATCCTTAGCGTGTCTTCTAATATTTAGTTCACTCTTTCTATCTGTTCATCAGTTTGAGGGTGATAGGCTGTGCTGAACAACAATTTAGTCTCAAAACTGACCATTAGGGATTTCCAAAAATTTGAAGTAAATTTGGTATCTTTGTCAGATACAATTTCCGTGGGCATGCCATGCAGCATGAATATCTCCTTCATGAAGATGTTGGCAATATCTATTGCCTTGCAAGTTGACTTGACAGGGATGAAATGAGTAGACTTACTTAGTTTGTCCACCACGACTATGATGGCATCATTTTGCTTGATCGACTTTGGTAATCCAGTGATGAAATCCATGGAGATGGTTTCCCATTTCCATTATGGGATTGGTAGGGGCTGTAAAACTCTTGTTGGATGTCGGTGTTCTACCTTAACTTGTTGGCATTCTAGGAACTTATCTAGATAGGTAGCTATGTCTTTCTTCAACCCAGGCCAATAGAATTGTTTCCTAGTGGCCATGATCATCTTCTGATATCCTAGGTGACCAGTATATGGTCTCTTGTGTATTTCATCCATTATGAACATCTTCAATTCGTCACAGTTTGGAATATACAATCTATTTCTGTAAGTCAACAACCCTTCCTCAATCATCTGGTAGCCTTCATACTTTATCGTTGTAGGCTCTTGTCTTAGGTATGAGGTCACGGTCTTGAATAATGCATCTGTCTCTTGTGAATTTATGACTCTTTCCCTGACATCTGTTTCACAGGTGATTACTGCTGCCAGATGAATCATTTTTATACTTCTACTAAGGGCATCGACCACCCTATTTTCCTTTCCTTTGATGTGTTTGATTTCGAAATCAAACCCACTAAGGAGAGCCATCTACCTAGCTTGCTTGGCATTGAGTTTTGGTTGATCAAACAGGTGCCTCAACCCATAATGGTCTTTCATAAGCACAAATCTCCTTCCCAGGAGGTAGTGCCTCCACATTTTTAAAGCATGTACTATGGTAGCCAACTCTAGGTCATGGGTCACATAATTGATCTCATGCTCATTTAATTTCCGGGATGCGTAGAAAATTGTGCGTCCCTCTTGCATAAGGACTCCTCTGAGTCCTTCCTTGCAGGCATCTGTACAGACGAGGAAATCATTATCCGGGTTTGCAATCTTCAGCACAGGTGCATGTGTTAAGAACCAAAGACTGAATACAAAAGCACCACAATAGATATAAAAGAACAATATGCAAAATATTTTTTATTACTATCAAACCCTTAGGGTAGGGAAACACCATACAATGGATCCTATTATGGAAGGGATCCTCTCATGTTCACTTGCCTCTTCGAAGGGGCATCCTCCTATTGAGCTACCGTTTCAAATACAATACTTCTCTTCATGTCTCATTACATTGCTTGAATCCCTTTATATAGTGCTACCATCACCTAAGAACATTCTAGAGGAGGAATCTTCCAGAAGTAGAACCTTCTAACAAGTCCTCTTACATTTATTATATCTAATTACCCATTTATTATATCTAACT
>CBVK0102534841.1:0-19834 GCA_900067695.1 Picea abies | reverse complement strand
TTGTTTTTTTTTTTTTTTTTTTTAGCTGTGATTTCTTTCCCTTTGTCTTTATTTTGAATTTTTATCTCGCTGACCTTGACTATTAAATTTATTTTCATTTACATTCGTCCTTGGTCTAAGTTCACATTTTCTATGCAACTCATCTTGTAAAGCATCTGAGAAAACTCTATGTTGAGATGATGATGAATCATTTGGGCTATTGTTATCATATTCATTAAAATATGAGTTAAATATTAGAGATTTCTCATATTCATCATTGCTCACATACATCATAAATGTCACCTTCCATCATATTTATTTCTTCATCAATCTCTTCAATTTCATCTTCCCCAAAGTTATTGACCAGATTTTCATTCTTTGTAGTTGCTTGTATTGGTTGATATTCAATTATCCTTTCTCTCAGTAAAACATGGGGAGGATTAAAAGGCCTTCTAAACTGATTTTGGTTTCTGTCATCTGACATTTTTCTCTCAATCTCCATTCTAGCTAGTTTATTTGATAGATCTTTAATAATTTTGGACATTTCCTCAATTTTGTCTTCTTGATTTTTGTTTATCCCAGAGGTTCCTACTTGTTCTTTTTGTTTCTTTCTCTCACAATCTCATGAGTCATTTTTAACTCTAGCATTTCTTGATGCAATCATATTGGATTCTATCTCTACAATATCATCTTTCATACCAATTAAGGTAGTAGATATTCTCTCTCTAAGTAGTAAGGAAAAGACTTGATCAAAAGAACCAACAAAAGTAACTTTTACTGTTGGTTGTGATGGTTTGACAGCTGCAGGGATTTTATTATATAATTTATTAAATATTTTGATGAAATCTAGAATAGATTCATTATGTTTCTTTTTTAAGCTCCCAAACTTAGTAAAAAAATAGAGATGGTCCTTCTTTTCACCCCATTGTCTAAGGAAAGCAGATTCTAAAGCATTCCAAGAATCAATATAACTAAGAGGAAATCCCTTGAACTAGGTTCTATTTGGATTATTGAGAGGGGGGTTGAATTAGTAATAGAGAAATTATAATCCTTTTTAAACTAAATAATCCAAGTGTTATATCAATGTAGAATTATCATCCAATAATGAGCAATGAAAAAATGAGAAATCATACACATACACAGTTCACCAATGTTTTACATGGAAACCCAAAGTAGGAGAAAACCATAGAATGCTTTTTCTTATATGTCTTGAAGAATTACATTCATTGGAAGCACCAGCTTCCTTTGTTTTCTAGCTGCAATTGGAAGGAGGCTCCAACCCCCTAATTTATTAGGCTACAACTTGAGGGAATCTCTAAATCCATAATTCTTTGGCTACAACCAGAAGGAGGCTACAACCCCCTATGTTCTCTGGCTATAGCTGAAAGGTGGCTACAACCACCTGTCCTTTCCCCGTCCAACCGCCTTGAAGTTGATGTAGAATGATGGAACCACTGTCACACTATCACTGTGAGATATACCTCTATAAACCTATACCAATAAACCCGAACCATGCATCAACCTGTACCTCAACCTGTAATCAACCTATACCATAAACAAGTGCATCAACCATGCACCAACTTGTACCAAACAACCTGTAATCAACCTGTACCATAAAAAAGTGAAACCAACCATGTACCAAGTATGCACCAATCGTGTGTCAACTACTCATCAACTATGAATCCTCAATATGTACCAACATCATCAACTATACACCTCATGTATGTGCCAATTCATCAACTACTTGTCTCAACCATGTACCCAACATGTACCTTAACCAAAAGCCCTCATCAATTTCATCATCCAAATATGATTTGTAAATCTATAATAGACCTAATGTATATGATCACATACCTGCAAACCTTCCTTAACTTTAACAACAAGAGACTAGCATTTTCATCAAACTTTTCTTTAGTCTTACATGACGAGTTTTGGATTAGTCAGCAACCCTAACTTGAAATAAACATAACTTTGTACATGTAATGAATAAATATATGAAACTGATACACAATGTTATTCAATGTGTTTTATAAAATTATTCCAGGTTTCACTACTTGGAACCTCTCAGAAGAGGAGTTATAGAAAAAATGACATACCTTGCTGAATTCTGGATTATTCTAGAGGGAGACCTTGTAGAGCCTTCCCCACACAGAATATTTGTTGAATCGATATGAAACTGTTACAAAGAATACCAAAGAATATACTCTAACCAAAAAATTTGGTCTTAATTAATTTGGATATGTTATTAATAAGTTATGACGTTTTTACCCGAAACACCTGTTTTAGACTAGTTTCAGGACTAGGCACAAACCCTATTTTTCATGGAGTGTAAATCCAAAAATACAATGAACCACAATTTGAATTTTTTACCACAGATAATTGGATATGTTTCCTCAATTGAATAACAATTTCACAGTCTCAAGCATTCTAGAAAAAAAGGTATTGCTAAAATGGTGAGATGGCCTGTAAATAACATACCTTAGAAAACATCATCAAAAGAATTTATCCTTCCTTGAATTCCGGCCTTGTTTTCTTCACCATCCCTCAGAAATCTGGCTTATATATCCTTTCGTTACCTCAAAAACCTATAGATATTCAATATTCTAAAGTGTGATGTAAAATGAGAGAGCCTTGCCTCTTATTTATACTCTCCAAGTAGCTTACTTAAAAACATCTTCTAGGTCACTTTGCCCACTTTCCTTAATTTAGGGTTAACCCACTTCTAATTTCTCCATTAAATTTATTATTTAAATAATTTATTTTGTATTCACTTTGAATTATAGTACACTCATCACTTCACTTTATTATTTACCTTTTAAAATCTCTTAGACCACTTTGACTACTTTGACCTTTTGGGGCTTCTAGATGACCTATGAGGGTGCTCCAACTTCATAAGGCCATAACTCTCAAGCCGTGAGGAGTTATGTGACGTTCCACATACCAAAAGAAATGGAATGATATTTAATATCCATATAGAATAGTATTACCTGAAAATGTATCAAAAGTCATACCGTTATCCATCAAACAAACTTGGGTCCATTACCCAAACCCAAGTTCTCCAACTTCTCATGGCCATAACTCTCTAACCATGAGGATTTATGTGACGTTCCACATACCACCGAAAATGGAATGACAAACACCATCCATATATGATAGTTTCAATGAAAAATTCACTGAAATTCATCTCATTATTCCACAAATAAGCATGGGTTCTCTAACCATAATTCTAGGATAACTCAATCCACAAAGCATCTTCCCGTGAGGGATTTCACCATAAGGGGACCACTTTGGAGTTCATCCTTTGTGATGTAGGGATTTATTAAATGGTCAAAGTCAATTAAAACCAACCTTAATCAACAATATCCCCCTTTGGAATTGATGGAAACACTCTGATGCAAAACTGAAATTATGTCATGCAATATTGAAGTCATATCATTCATGCTCCCCCTGGAAACATGCCTATGTCCTCTGCATCTCTATGAGAATTTATCCCCATGGAACCATGCCTCTGTCCTCTTCATCTGATGAATCTCTCCCCCTTTTTCATCAATGACAAAGGTATCTTTCCATCAGGGGCTGCTCCCCCTAACTGAATTGTCCTCTTTATGGTGCTTCCTCTTGTACATATAAGACATATAAGATAAACATTCAAAAGCATTCATTTTGAAGTAGAAATAACTCTGAGTCTCTAGAGAAGATACTCAAAGGCTTCCCGTGGAAGTGGTTTTGTAAATATGTCTTCCACTTGTTATTTTGTTCCCACATACTCAACTCTGATGTTCTTTTTTGTAACCTGTTTCCATAGAAAGTGATACTTGATTGGAATGTGCTTCATTTTGGAGTGCATCACTGGGTTCTTTGAGATGCTGATAGAGTTTGTATTATCACAATAGATTGGAATGGGCTCATGATAATCAACCTGTATATATGTTAGAGTTTGTTTCATCCAAAGAACATGTGTACAACATGTTGCTGCTGCAATATACTCTGCCTCGGCTGTAGATAGAGATTCTGATGATTGTTTCTTGCTTATACATGATACTAAACACTCACCCAAGTAGAACACTGCTCCACTGGTGCTTCGTTGATCATCAATACAACCTGCCCAATCTGTATCTATGTAGGCAATAAGAGATAGATCCTTTCCTTTTGGATACCATAATCCAAACTCTTCTGTCCCTTTGAGATATATGAAAATCCTCTTCACTGCTACCACATGTGATTCCTTTGGTGCTACTTGAAATCGTCCCACCTGTCCAACTACTTGCAATAAATATGGTCTGGATGTTGTCACATATAGTAGGATACCAATCATTGACCTATATTGCCTATGATCTGTATACTTTGAATCATCATCTTTGCTTAGATTGCAACTGGTTTCATGGGAGTGATAACTGGTTTGCAATCTTCCATTCCAAACCTCTTTAGCATTTCTCTGATATACTTGATTTGAGAAATAAAAATTCCTTGGTTGATTTGACGTATATGAAGTCCCAAAAAGAAGGATAGTTCTCCAAGTAATGACATTTCAAATTCATTCTGCACATCCTTTGCAAATTTTTGGCTTAACCCGTCATCATCACTACCAAAAATAATATCATCAACATAAACTTCAATTAAAAAAATATTACCTTGACTTACCTTGATGTAGAGGTTGCTGTCTACACTTCCTTTTCTGAACCCTGCCTAATGTAGATATTTATCCAGTCTAGAGTACCATGCTCTAGGAGCCTTTTTTAGACCATACAAGGCCTTCTTTAATTTACACACATAGTTTTCATTCTTTGACAATTGAAATCCTTCTGGTTGTTCAATGAAGACTTCTTCTTCAAGTTCCCCATTCAGAAAATATGATTTTACGTCCATCTGATACACTTTAATATTTTTGGAGCATGCATAAGCTAAAAGAAATCAGATTGCTTCCATTCTAGCAATTGGGGCAAATGTCTCTTCAAAGTCGATTCCTTCAACCTGTGCATATCCTTTACATACCAATCTAGCTTTGTTCCTTGTAACCTTTCCATCTTCGTTCAATTTATTCCTGTATACCCACTTTGTGTCGATCACATTCTTATCCTTTGGTATTGGAACCAATTCCCAAGTGTCATTTTTATCTATTTGATCCAATTCTTCATCCATGGCCTTGTTCCAAAATTCATCCTTGTTGGCCTCTTCAAAATAGGTTGGTTCAAACGCATATGTGATTACTAGGTGTGTTTTTTCTGGTGAATAGATTCTTCTTCTAGTCTCAACTCCTGCATTCTTGTTTTCGATAATCTGATCTAAAGGATGATTCTTCTGTACTCGTCTGCTAGGTGTATTTGGAGGCACTTGCTGAACTTGCTCTTCTTCTTCTGTTGGATTCTCTTCATCTTCCTCTTCTACTTCCTTTTAATCTTATGTTTATTCTTCGAAAAGTTGTTCCATTGATTCATTTTCTTCTTCCTTTGTTTCTAATCGACCTGTTTCATCAATTTTTACGTTGATGCTTTCTACAAATTTGTTCGATATCAAATTGTAACACTTGTATGCTTTCCTTGAACTTGAGTAACCAACAGGTACTCCTTTGTCCACATGAGATTCAAACTTTCCCATTTTTCCATCTTCTCTTTTGATGTAGCATTTTCTTTCAAAAACTCTGAAGTGATTCACATTTGTTGGTCTTCCTTTCAATATCTAGTAGGGAGTTTTTCCAATGTTGTTTATAAGAATTATTCTGTTTTGAATGTGAACTGTTGTATGCACTAGCTAATTCCAAAATATATCTGTCAATTTGGAATCCATTAGCATTGTTCGAGCCATTTCCTGTACTATCCTGTTCTTTCTTTCAACAACTTCATTCTATTGAGGTGTCCTAGCAATAGATAATTTCCTTTTTATTCCATGACTGCTGCAGTAGTCCATAAATTCCTTTGAAGTGAACTCTCCTCCATTATCAGATCTCAAGCATTTGATTTTTGAATCCATTTCATTTTCAACCATTTCCTTGTAGATCTTGAAGTTTTCAAAAGCTTCTTACTTATTCTTGAGAAAGAAAACTGCGGTCATTCTTGTATAATCATCAACTAATAACATAAAGTATTTCTCACCTTTTAATCCCTTTGTTGTAGTTGGTCCAACTAGATCAGTATGCACAATTTCCAGTGGTCTTTTCATAGAATATTCTGCAATCTTTGGCCATGCGTCCAAAATTGTTACATTTGTAACATTCCACTTCAGTGCTCAAAGATTCAAACTTGTTGTAACTTCTTCTCTGTGTTTCACTAGGTCTTCTTGGATAACCCCTTTGTGTATGACTTTCAAAGTTGTTTGTGTTCCTGTTGTTAGCTCAACAATTCACAACTTTATGTCCAAAATTATTACATGCATAACATAAACCAAAAAATATAGTTTGATACCTGGGATTTGAATATCTTCTGAAAGGAGGTGCTCTTATGAATCCTTCTTCTTCTTGAGGCCTATCTGTCTGTTGTTGATTCTGAAATCTAAATCTTCTTGGTGGAGGCATGTCTTTGTAATCTTCCTTTTATATCTTCCTATCCCCTTTTATTACTTCTGCATATCTTTTTGGATATGTTTCTTGCTTTGTTGTTCTGGAGCTTGATCCCTTTTCTTTCTGATTGTATCCAAGTCCGAACTTGTCAAGATGAGATTTTGAACTGCTGATATTGTCATCCAAAACTTTTGAGCTATTCTGCATATTTTTCTTTTGAATATCCTTTCTTAATGTGACAATTTTTGCTTCCAAATATCCAATTATCCTGTCCTTTTCTTCCAGTTGTTCTTTGAGTGCTTCTTCAATTATTTTATCTTCTATTTGAACTTGCAAGTTTGTGATCATTTGTTCTATTTCTTGAGTGTCTTGTTTCTTGTCTAGTTCCTCTTGTAGTTTGTTGTTTTTCTTCTTTTCTCTTCTGATAACTTCTATGACACACATCAATTCTTCTCGTTAGTCAACTTCTGCCTCTTCAATTTCTTCTTTGCCTTCTTCATATTCTTCTTTGTCTTCTTCATATTCTTCTTCGGAGTCTTGTTTATCAGAGTCTTATACTGCCATGAATAAAACTCTTCCTATCTCACTGTAACTGACTTCATCTTCATCTGATGTTTATATGTGTTCTTTGGTGCATAAGCTTTTCTTGAAAAATTTCTTTGTAGTTCTTTTTCCTTTATATGTTTTTTTTCCTTTTGAGTAACCTTCATCATTTCTCTTTTTCTTATGAGGACATTTGTTAGAAAAATGACCAATACCATCACAATTAAAAGAAATTAAAGGAAGATTACCTCTATACCTATCATCGGTTCCCTTGTTCAGTCTTTTGACGAAGTTGGCCACTTCTTCATCATCTTCTAAGACGTCACTGTTGCTTCTATGTTCTTCTTGTTGCTTGTTTCTTTTGATTTGATCTTTCGGATGCTTTGAAAGATGCTTCTTTTACATATAGATTTTATTGTTTAGTTCTCATTTCATATGCTGTGAAGATTCCATGCATTTCATCCATGCTTATTGAGTTTAGATCTGATCTTTCTTCTAGTGCTAATATCTTAGGGTCAAATCTCATAGGAAAAGATCTTAGTACCTTTTGAAAAATTACAGATTCTTCGATTTCTTCTCCCAATCCTATGATTTCATTCACTGTTTCATCGACTCATAAGAAGTAGGCTGCAATATTCTCATATTCCTTTATCTTTAGTTGTTCGAACTGACCTCTATAAGTTTGAAGCTTTGTTGCTTTGAATTTTGAATCTCCTTTCACTGAAACCATTCAGAAGTGCATTTGTGGCTTTGGAATTATTCTGACCGAGTTTCACTGCCTTGTCAATTGTTGGTGGAACTGCTGGTGCTGTGTATCCATCTACAATTGATTGCCAGATTTCAAATCCCCGTGCCTGTATATATGTCGTCAACCTTATGCTCCAAAAAGCACACTTCTGTTCATCAAACTGTGGTATTCTGTTTTTATACAAGTTTTTGCTCTCCATGATCTACCTTTCAGTGGTTAAACAAATTTCTAAAGGAATCTTCTTTGATACCAATTGTTGGATTACTAAGAGGGGGGGTGAATCAGTAATAGAGAAATTACAATCCTTTTTAAACAAAATAATCCAAGTGTTATATCAATGTATAATTATCATCCAATAATGAACAATGAACAAATGAACAATCATACACATACACAATACATCAATGTTTTACGTGAAAACCCAAAGCGGGAGAAAACCCCATAATGCTTTTTCTTATATGTCTTGAAGAATTACATTCATTGGAAGAACCAACTTCCTTTGTTTTCTAGCTACAACTAGAAGGAGGCTCCAACCCCCTAATTTCTCAAGCTACAACCTGAGTGAATCTCCAACTCCCCAATTCTCTAGTTACAACCAGAAGGAGGCTATAACTCCCTATGTTCTTCGGATACAACTGGAAGGTGGCTACAACCACCTGTCCTTGCCCTATCCAACTACCCTGAAGTAGAATTAGAATTATGGAACCACAATCACACTATAACTGTGAGATATATCTCTGTAAACATGTACTAATAAACCTGAACTATGCATCAACCATGCATCAACCTGTACCTCAACCTGTAATCAACCTATACCATAAACAAGTGCATCAACCATGCATCAACCTGTACCAAACAACCTGTAATCAACTTGTACCATAAACAAGTGAAACCAAACATGTACCAAGTATGTACCAATCATGTGTCAACTACTCGTCAACTATGACTCATCAATATGTACCAACATCATCAATTGTACACCTCATGTATGTGCCAACTCATCAACTACTTGTCTCAACCATGTACCCAACATGTACCTTAACCAAAAGCACTCATCAATTTCATCATATAAATATGATTTGTAAATCTGTAATAGACCTAAAGTATATGATCACATACCTACAAACCTTTGTTAAATTTAACAACAAGAGACTATCATTTTCATCAAACTTTTCTTTAGTCTTACATGACTAGTTTTGAATTAGTCAACAACCCTAACTTGAAATAATCATAACTTTTTACCTGTAATGAATAAATATATGAAACTGATAAACAATGTTTTTCAATGTCTTTGATGCAATTCCTCCAGGTGTCACTACTTGGAACCTCTCAGAAAAGGAGTTATAGAACAAATGGCATACCTTGCTAAATTCTGGATTATTCTAGAGAGTGACCTTGTAGAGCGTGCCCCACATGGAATATTTGTTGAATCGATCGAAAACTATTACAAAACATACTCAGGTGGTACTCTAACCAACACATTTTTTCTTTCTTAATTTTTATATGTTATGAAGAAGTTATGACGTGTTTACCCGAAACACCTGTTTTAGAGTAGTTTGAGGACTAGCCACAAAACCTATTTTCCACAGAGTGTAACTCCAAAACTACAATGACCCACAAGTTGAATTTTTTACCACAGATACTTGGATATGTTTCTAGAACGATTTATAAATTTCATGGTCTGAATCATTCTAGAAAAACAGTTATTGCGAAAATGGTGAGATGACATGTAAATAACATACCTTAGAAAACATCATCAAAAATTTTTATCCTTCCTTGAATTCCGTCCTTCATTTCTTCACCTTCCCTCAGAAATTAGGCTTAGATATCCTTTGGTTACCTCAAAAACCTATAGATATTAAATATTCTAATGTGTGATGTAAAATGAGAGATCCTTGCCTCTTATTTATACTGTCTAAGTAGCTTCCTTAAAATCATCTTCTAGGTCACTTTGCCCACTTTCCTTAATTTAGGGTTAACCCACTTCTAATTTCTCCATTAAATTTATTATTTAATTATTTATTTTGTATTCAATTTGAATTATACTACACTCATCCCTTCACTTTATTATTTACCTTCTAAAATCTCTTAAACCACTTTGACTACTTTGACCTTTTGGGGCTTCTAGATGACCTATGAGGGTGCTCCAACTTCGTAAGGCCATAACTCTCAAACCGTGAGGATTTATGTGACGTTCCACATACCACCAGAAATAGAATGACATGTACTATAAATATAGAATATTATTACCTGAAAATATATCAAAACTCATACCGTTATCCATCAAACAAACTTGGGTTCATTACCCAAACCTGGGTTCTCCAACTTCTCATGGCCATAACTCTCTAACCGTGAGGAGTTATGTGACGTTCCACATACCACCAGAAATGGAAGACAAGAAATATCCATGTATGATAGTTTCACTGAAAAATTCACTGACCTTCATCTCATTATTCCACAAATAAGCATGGGTTCTCTAACCATAATTATAGGATAACTCAATCTGCAAAGCGTCTTCCCGTGAGGGATTTCACTATAAGGGGACCACTTTGGAGTTCATCCTTTGTGCTGTAGGGATTTATTTAAGGGTTTATTTCAATGACAACCAACCTTAATCAACATTTCTCACCTCACGCTCAAATGTTTGAACACATATTCACATGTATACATCTTCATGTTCAAGACCTTGTTTATCTGAAAAATAGTAAAATGTTGATAATTGTTCAAGGGTTTTGATCTCATCCTCCCCATTAAATATTAGTAATAGTTTCAAATAATTGTCAGGAAAATTATGGAGATTACCAGGGTTATTCAAAGGGGCATATCTAGCAACACCATTGTTGAAAAATATTGGCGGAGGAGGTGGGGGTGGTTGTTGTTGTGGTATTTTCCCTACCATAACTAAATGAACAATTAACAACTGTGAATTTCCAAGAGTGAGTGGATTAAATAATACTTTAAATTCTACTTCTTTTAAAGGATGACTTGGAAGACAAGTTTGAGGAATTTCTAAAGATTCCTCCTTATGGCACATGAAAGAGAATTTAGGAGATGTATGAGGAAAATTTTCAAGAGATTCTTTTGGAGAAATAATGGGTGAATTCTTAACTGAGTATACTTGAGAAATCATAGTAGAATCTTTGAGGGAAATTTTAATGTATTGTTCAGGAAAGAATTCAATAAAGTGGGTTGTAGAATTGGTTAAAGGTTGTTTCAGAGAGGTGGGAATAGAATCTTTGGGAGAAGATGGAAGAGATGATTTAGGGGGGATTATAGAAAAATATTTTGAAGAATATTTTAAAAGAACAAGATATTTTCCTTTGGATTTAGGCTCTTTAGAATATGAAGGTTTAGAAACAGAGGGTATAGAAGAATAAGTTATGGGTATTTGCCTAGGATAATTCTTGGACAATAACCTTTCAGGATTTTCTACTGGGGTAGACTTTTTGAGGTTTGGGTTATCCCTAGTGTTCTTATTTCCTGATGCCAACATTAAAAATGAGGAGTCTCCAGGTGAAATATTCTATCCATTCTAACTATTTTTCACCAACAAGGAGTAGGTTTTCTTTGTCGTTCTACCCAGGGAAAATAAGATTTCTTTAATTCAATCCCCGACAATGGCGCAAAAAGAATGTTATAACCCTTGAGATGTTTCTGGATACGATACTATGCCAAGGGATCCATTTAATATGATTAATTTAATTAAGTTGATCTATCTTAAAACAAAGTATTTTTGTTGCTTTGTTGGGCCTGTATCATTAGTCTTTAAATATTTAAAGATTAAGATTGGAAGAAAACTTTTTCTATGTTTCAGACAATTAAACTTTTTAAGAGGATGAAAGAAGGAATAAAGAAAAACAAAATTGACCAACGAAGTAATGTGTCTTTGATAAATATTACTTAACTTTTAGATAGGATAAATGATTATCGAATATGTATCTAAACCATGATAAAATTTGAACATAAAATAATACTTTGTTTCTATTAAAAAAAGAATAATGAAATTTAAGAACATGTCTTCTTAATACTCACAATATATTTGAAGAAATATATAACTTTTAGAGATACCTTTTGCAGTTAATGATGGTAATTGTTTTACTAAATCATTACAATCATGGAAGTAGACACATTCAAGAGGAATTTAGGAGTATGAAAATAACATCAAGAAAAGAATCACATAGAATGAAACATAGAATTTTGAATCTTTAAAACTTGCAGAATTTTTATTAAAGATATGTAGTCGGGTCTCCAAAAAAACATCCTTTACATTGAGTTCTCATTCAAATTTATATAAGTTATGTAAAAATAAAAAATGGTTATTCGATCCCCTTTCTTAGGCTATTTGAATACAACAAAATCTTTTACTCCTAGAAAATAGGATATTTAGAGGAGACAAATCTTGATTTTCTTCAACTACATTTGATGAGTTATCCTACCAACAACTAGAGAAGAAGATTCCAAATTTCATCCGAAGGATAATTGAACGACTTCATCTACCTGAATGTGATATCCAACTCCGTGTGTTTTTCATAGGTGGGAGGTTTTGAAAATAAGCTTTTTATTTTCCAAAGAAGGTAGAAATCATCTATCAATATGTCTACAATGGTTTTCCCTCTCAAAATATCAACCATTCTTTGAAATTTATCAACTTTTTCTTTGACAACAAACATTATTTTTATGTAATTTTCATAAGATATCATTTTCCCCTTTTTATCCCAAGCTGAAGGTAGTCCCATTTTTACTAAATTCTCAAATTTGTTTGTAAAATATTCAACATTTATTTTCACCATAACACATTTATTTTGAGCTTGTTGTATTAGGTTAATTTTTGTAAATACCTTTTATTTTTCTTAACCATTGTAGTTCTGTCTCTGGCATATTTTCTTGATAATATTTCACTTGAGGTAGAATTCAAGAACTTAATTATTTGAGTAGCAACCTGAGGTCTAGTTCCCAATTCATGGAATGATTTTTGTATAGTGTCGTATGCTTCATCTGTTAACTGTTGAGGAAAAGATATGAAATGATCTTACTCAAGCATTTTCAGATTCTGCTTGGCTAAACAAAAATAGACAAGAATGTCACCCTATGTTTTTATCCATCAAAATTGATACCCTAACTCACAAGTATTGATTACAAGTGCTTAGTCTAGTCTTTTTATAAATAAAATCTTGTTGGAAAATTCATTTTTATATGATTTTCTGAATATAGAAGTTGTTGAAATAAATGTAGAGACATAATCAAAGACACCAAGATGACAATCAAGACATATGAGACATAAATAAATCCTTTATTTCATTCCAATTCACCAAAGAGTCATTCTCTTTACAAAATTTCATGAAGAAGTTTTGTACCAAAGTCAAACTTAGACATCCTCGATGGAACATACAAAAGGAACTTTGACAAAAAATAAAAAACTGAACTCTAAAAGATGAATCAAATTTCCACAGATTGTTTCCCACTCGACTCTACACAATATCCTTTGTCAGTCATGAAAACTATTTCACAAATAGACAAGTCTACACAGACTATCAAAGATATATCAACACCTATAAAAAACAAGTGTCTGAATGATGTAATTCAACTCCAAATCTTGTTGTCTACAATAATACCCTGCTATCATAAAAATAATTAGGCTTATGATCAATTAAGGAATGAATTAAAACTGAACTATCTCAACACAAACTCAAAGAGAAAACCTTAGTATGCTTCTCCTTCTATCCTCCTTTTGTTCCTCCCTTTCCTTTTGCCTTTAAGAAAATTAGAATTGGTTGAAGTAGTTGAACTACTTCATTAGTTAAGTTAACTAAAAACTCAACCAACCTTTTAGTTAGGGGGGAAAGTAATAAATCATAATAAGGGTTTAATATAAATAATAACTAGTAGGTGGGACCCCTTGTGACTCCCCTCTAGCTCTTAACAATCATAACACAACTAGTTAATTTAACAAACATCCCTCCTTGTGATTCCCATCATCACATTCACGTTTGATAATTTATTTCAATGATATTTGCAATTGTTTCCAAAATATATTACCAATATATCCAAAAACATGTTTTCCCAAAAAAACAACTGAACTCAACTGTCCTCAACAATTAATAAATAAAAACAACTTAAAATCCGTATTTTCCAGTATGTGAGGTAATATTTCCCCTGTTGTTGTTATCACCTTTTAATCTCTCTGAATTTTCCTTAGGACGTGTGGAACCTTTAGGCCTAATATCGTTGATCATATGAGAGATATTGTCCCTCAAATGTATGTGAGAGGACATAGCTTCATCAGACTCATTTGAAGGTGAGGAAGGGGCAATAGTGGCTTTCCCCTTGCCAGGGGCCTGGTGGGCCTCGGTTTTCAACCTTTTGCTTGAAAATATCATTCCTGTATGCATAATTGATTAGAAAATAGTTTCTTTATCAACCATACATGACAACCCTTTTAAAAAATATGAAATAAATTTTGGCTGAGCAACATATTAGACTCATGCAATCCAATCCATACAAATTGTTTACCCGTTGTCAATGATGAACAAAGGTTCTGGGATATGCGAGGGGTTTGTATTGAGAAAAAAATGTTAAAATGAGGGGAAAAAGAATCATGGTTATTGCTCATAGACAACAAACAATCAATTGTAACGTAAACCAAAGAACATGTGACTGTAATCCATCCAAGAAACTACGATTTCAAACTGTTTCCATACATAATTCCTCTTAAGTGTAATTAAATTTTAGGAAGAGGGAGTGAAAAATGAATATGGGAAGGTGAGGGAAATAATGGTAGGGAGGAGAGTGGATACGGTTCATAAAATTAATTAAGTAATACATAGCCATTCTATATCAATGCAAAAGATCCAACACTAACCAAATAATCACTATAATAAATTTTAACAACTGCTGTGCATAATTTAATCATTCTTGTGTATTAACCTGTTCACTGTCCGCAATTAAATCTTTAACACAATGTCATAAAACGCAAACAATGTGCTCTCCAAACACCCTGTACAAGAGTTATGTTTCTTCAAATTTATCCCATTTAATATTTTAACAATTCCCAAATGAGCACAAGTCACTTGTTCTGATTCAGTTCAACATCAAAACATCAACCACTTTCCATGAATGATTTCTTCAATCAAACGCATACACAAAAATCGTGGTTGATTCCATTCCTCTAAACAACTTAATAATCAAATTGCAATGAAATCATACTGTTATAAAACCCATGCTCATCCCTGATGGTGTAACCAAACTATAACCATAACCATATGCATTGAACAACCGAGTCACGACTATTACGATTTTAAAATTTCAATACTCCCGAATGACAATTAGAACACCCAGTATCAACAACCATCCATTCAACTTAACCATGCTGTAGGAAACCCAGACCATTCAACAAAACACAAGAGAATTTTTGTTACTGTACATGTCTAATTTCTTCGAATCAAAACATCAAACGATGCTGAGCTATCAATCTAATACAAGGAGACATTAACTGTATGCCCAATTCTGTTTCTCAAATCAACCAATTCAAACCATGTCAAACTATCGAGTCAATTGCCACAATACAAGAATACAACGATCATACACAAATCATAAGAACCACTATGGAAGCTATTAACAGAGATGACCAATAACCAACCACTGTTGGCGATACTCCACCAACTCATAATAGTCAAACATGTGCCCGATAGGATAAAGCTGACTCCAAAACTGGCTTTTGAATAATCAAGGGTTCGCTCTATGGACCAACACAAGAAGACTGGAGTCGATCCCTAATGAGAATATCTGAGACCATACGTTGGACACATAGGCCATACCACCAATAAATTCACAGACAGGGTGATAGTTCACGAGATAGGAGAGGCTATGAACATAGGAGCATAAACTTCATTTTGGTCCATAATAACACCAAGAACACGCAGGGCATCACCCTCGTGTTTTTTTTTTCCATTCAATCCAAAAAATGTTGAGATAAAATTGAGCCACGAAATATAAATCAACCTTAAGCAAGCCCCTTCGAATAATAGCCACTGTGAAAACATCAATAGCATGAACAAAGCCATACCTAGGTGAAATGATACACAGTGCCACAAGGTGGCTCAAAACAAACTCAACAACCCCATAACAACAAAACGACTGGGCATGGTGACAAGAAAACTATGGGGACAAACAAGAAATTATGACTGAATGAAACCCTCCACCCAAAACCAATAAGGATGACATAGATCCTTCATGGCTTCTAGCACTTAGAAATCAATGAACCCGTGACTTCAATCATCATTGCAATCAAAAGCACACAAAAAATTTATTTCAGAGAAATATCACAAGTTTACACAGTTTACAGTCTCAACAAAATCACATACCCATACATCATCGAGCCAATATCTATTTCATAACCAGAGTGGGTTCATGGATGGCGAAAAATACATACTTGTAACCAAAAGCCTTAAAACACAAGCTTGGTCGATCGATTCTTCCCTTGCTTGCAAATCAGAGCTTAACCATAGTAGAACACAATTGAACAATAGCCAAGCTAGGGTGACAACTAGTGGGAGGGATATGGAGTGACGTGCAGTAAATGCACGTCGCTTCCATCCATTACTCATTTAATCACTTAGTACACGACAACCAACCATTTTGTTAATTCATTCAATTAAACAATGCATCAAAACCAACATTCGAAATGTGCCACAATACTAACCATTTCCAACTAATAACGCATATCAAATGTGCCTTCACATGACTCAATATATCACATAGCCATTTTACATTTCTAGTTTGGATTAACACCATTCCCCTTAAACTTCAAATGCATAGTGCAACATCATATAGCATAGTAGCATAGTTCCTCTCTTTTGGATTTTTTTCATATTGCTATATTTCTTTTCAATTTCTCTTATTTGTTGTTACTAACATGCATATTTTGCAGGTTTCACAATAATAATTCAAGGAGTAAATAGAAAAGGTAACAACAGATATCATAAGCCATTTTAATATGACATTAGAGCCTTGAGCAACATAACCAACACATAACATGCATTATCCCTCATCCATTTGTCATGAATAGGACTAATCATTGATCATGCTCAAACCTGTAAGCAGTGTCGAACAACAGTAAAATATCAAATGAAAACTAGATCTGATCCTTCAATCTACAAGGGGGTCCCACATACTAGTATTATATATATCATTTATCTTATAATTAATAGGCTTTAGCAATACTTTGCGGAAAAATCCTCGTTGCGATTTTTATCGTCAACAAACTAGTGACTCCATAGGGAAATTTGTTTTTAACAGATTTAGAACTCATAACTCATGTTTTCCCAGACCAATAACATCGGGTCAAGAAGATATAACCAGGAAGATTATGCAACAGGGGGAAGTGAGAAGATTTAATGGAAAAGTGACCTAGAATTTGGGAATAACTCATGAAAAATGTTAAGTATGAGGGGGTTTATCCTTGTATGCATAATCATTCAACCGAAATCTTCTCTTTTCTTTAAGGAGAAAATTATGGATTTTCTCTTTTGAATCTCAAATGGACGAAGAAATGGAAAACATAAGTGTGGAGTAACCAATTTCTTTATAAGACAACAATGAAAACATATAACAAATTCAAGTGTGTTTTCAAGGGAAACATCGTAACAACTGTGTAAGATTGATTGTTATTGACCAACAATATCTTGTAGGAGTGTCATTGTGGAAGAACTGATCCAACATCTTACTTTTGACCAAAATCAACTAAAATATGGGAAACAATAAAATCATTACAGAAATAAAATTGCAAAATTTAAAACAACAGAAATAAAATGACAGAAACGCAAAAGTAGTAGGAAATGTTTTACTATAGAAAGTAGAAAACGAACTACTGCAAGGCAGAAAAAAAAGAGTGAAAAATTGAATGCAGAGATAGACTCTTAATATACAGAAAATCCAAACAGCGTTAGAACTTTTCAAGTTGGCTCCACATAATGCTTCAAGTGAGAACCATTAGTGTTGTAGGAAAATGATCGCTCCTGTAAATATTTTATAATGTAAGAGTTAGTATCTAAGACAAAAATGATATTGAAGGGACCTAACCATAATTTTTGAAATTTTGAATGTCTTCCCCTATTAACGTGAGCTGAATCCCACAACAATACTTTTTCATTGACCTTCAATTTTATGGTCTTGACACTCTTGTTGAAATACTTTTTAATAGTTTGCTGACTCCTTTTAATATTATCGAAAGCAAACATCCTTTGCTCTTCCAAAGCTAGGAGTGCGTTTATCCTTTGCGAAACATTAGAAGAATTTAATTCTTTGATCTGTAGCATCAACCTTAAGGAGAAAAGTTCCATCTCAGTTGGAAAGAGGGCTTCTTGACCATAGAAAAGGTGGAAAGGAGTACAATCGGTGCTTACCTTGGTGGTAGTTCGATCTGCCCAAAGGGCATAAGTGAGGAGAGTGTGCCATTGATGAGGCTTATCTTCGATGAGCCTTTTGACAATACTTACCATATTTTTGTTGGTAGACTCCGCCTGCCCATTTCCTTGGGGATAATAAGCTAATGAAGTGAAATGTTTAAGCCCCAAATTAGCTAAAAAATGGGTCAGCTTAGCAGAAACGAAAGCAGGACCATTGTCTATAATAATTTCCAATGGAAGACCAAATCTGGCCCATTTCCTTGGGGATAATAAGCTAATGAGGTGAAATGTTTAACCCCCAACTTAGCTAAAAATTGGGTCAGCTTAGCAGAAATGAAAAAGGGACCATTTTCCTTAATAATTTCCAATGGAAGACCAAATCTGGAAAAAATGTTATTTTCAAGGAAAGAAATTACTTGATCATCTGTTGAATGTTTAAGTGGGACAACTTCAACCCATTTTGTAAAAAATTCTGTGGCTGTCAAAATAAAAACTTGTCTTGCTGAAGATGGAGGATTAATAGGACCAATAAAATCCAAACCCCATTTTGAAAATGGAAAGTCTAGGAGGATAGGTTGTAATGGCATGGCTAAAAGGTGTTATTTCCCTGCAAATTTTTGGCACTTGTCACAAGATATTGAAAAAACATAAGAATAATGGAATATCGAAGGCCAATAATATCCCTTCCTAATAATCTTGAAAGAGATGGTTTTAGCAGAAAAACGACCTCCTACATGAATGAAAGAACTTGGAGAACCATGAGCTTCTTGCAACAATTTTGGTGCGTCCTCATTGCTTACACAACGAAGAAACACACCATCATCAGATCTTTGAAATAATAAGTCTCCTATAATGACGTATCTTGTAGATTCAAGACAAAGCCTTCTCCTTTGATGACTGTCTAAGTTGTCTAGACATTTCTGGTTTTGTAAATAGTAAATTAAATTCTTATACCAGGGATGTTCAGACACGTGGATGATCTGGTTATCAATGTAAAAGAGAGCTTATAGGGAACTATCCTTTTCATCAAATTCTTCAATATTCTTAGCATGTTGAGCTAAGTGAAGAGCTAAGTCACACCCCTTGATAGTGGTAGAATTCATGATATTCAAATCATGCTCCTGGATCTTGGAAACCCAATGTGCAAGCTTCCCTAAAAGATAAGTCTGTGAGAGAAAAAACTTGACAACAGGTAAAGGGAATTTTACTAACGTATGCTTACCTAAGATGAAGTGGCGAAACTTTTCAACAAATTTAACAAGAGAGAAAGCATGTTCCTCAATAAAAGAATATTTAAATTCATCATCAGACAAACTTTGACTCATGTAAGTCACTGGTTTTTCATTACTATTGGTAGCCACACATGATTTTGATATTTAACATGATCAAAAGAAATTGCATTTTTCTATAGCTGCCATCACCTCAATTTTGTAAACATTTTTTAGAGTTTCGAAATGATTGCTGGATTAAAATATTTCCTTATTAATTTCTTATTGTTTGCATTTTCGTTTGTTTTATTTTTAATTCATGACTGCAAACATGAATTAAACATAAAACTTAGCTTGGTGTTATAATTTTGTGTGCCTTAGAAACATCTTTTAAAAGGTCACCCATATTTAATTAAAATGCAAATCTTATGAAATGGTTGTTGGATCCATTTTTTGTGTT
>CBVK0102534805.1:0-10994 GCA_900067695.1 Picea abies | reverse complement strand
TAAATATTAATCTATTATCTCATTCATAACTGAGTGATTTGGAATTGTAATAGAATTATAAGTGTAGTTAAGTGAGTTAATATCAATTGTACTAGTTGTAACTAAACATGCATTAGTGAGAGTTCAATTAATCAATGAACTCACATGCAACTGAAGATTCGCCATGGTTAACTACATCCATGTTAGTTCCAATGGAGATCTAGTTGAGATAACAGGTGAAAGGGGCAGTTGTCTATCAGATGTGATTTGTTCACACATGCAGTGGATATGCTTATGAGCATGTGCAAACGATTCATTTGATTCATTGTGAGAATTCAGATTGCAGAGTTTGTGCAGAGGAGGCAGGCTGTCTGGACATAGAAATTGGCATAGGTATTTGCTGATTTGTGTATGACAATGTGAGACGATTGTATTGTACTGAGAGCTCTTGGATTAGAGTTTTGTATGAGATTGTTTCATGATTCATGATATACATAATATATGATAGTGGGGTTTTTAGCTTTATGCTTTCCCGATAAAACTTTTGTGTTGTGTGTTATTGATATTTCACTTTGTGCATTGTGGTTGTGATCGTGGTTTAATTTCTTTCGCAAAAGTAATAGTAGAAGAGATTTTGTATTTAACAATAGCGGAACTTGTTAGATCAGGAGAATCGCAGGAATACTCATTTGGGTATCGAAATTTCTACATATAGAGTGCAGGCAGAAATGATGATTGGGAAAATCCCACCACAGTTCAATCAAGTTCCAACAAGTCACCTGTTTTGCTGACCTATTGCTCTATCTCATGCAATTGCGTTGTTGCTTCCTGCTTCCTTTTCTCCTTCATTGCTAGTGGAGTGGTTGGTGTGAGATGCTCTGAGAGATTCTTGATCTCTTTCTGATATTTATCAATTACCTTCACAATCGAATCAATATTTTACGCTGTTGTGATTTCATCGCTCTGTGCGGCCTGTGGAATATTCTCGTAAGTTCCTGCAACTTTCTTCTCCAATCCTTGTATGTGCTCCCTTTCCTCCTGGGTCTCAGATTTATCCTACTCATTGACTATTTCTAGCATGTCCCGCTTCTCTGTTGCTCGCTGCAATTTGACT
Source organism: Picea abies (assembly GCA_900067695.1). Classification (NCBI taxonomy): domain Eukaryota; kingdom Viridiplantae; phylum Streptophyta; class Pinopsida; order Pinales; family Pinaceae; genus Picea; species Picea abies. The sequence continues at coordinate 9,901 of CBVK0102534805.1, read as the reverse complement.
AAGTCTTTGTGTGCGTGAGACTGTACCTCTTGCTTTATGCTAACCTGCAGCTTGTGTAGTGCCCTGGTTGGCATCCACATCAACACCAGTTGGATTTGGCTTAAGTACTTCATGGGTGTATTCCCCACAATCTCATCCATGTGCAACTTACTAGATGTGATGTGGAATGTTGCATTCGGGTGCAACAATGGGTGGATTGGATCTCATTCTTCTATTTCCACTCTTTCCTCTGTTTGCAGTGTTGATGGTTCTGTTCCCCTGTTGCTTGATTTCTACCCTTCCTTGATTTGATTGAGGAGTTACCACATGTCTACTAGTTATTCTTGAATTCTATCCCTGTGGTGTGCAACATGGTTAAAGTATTAGGATAGACAATCCTGGACCATTCAGGCTACCATTTCTCCATTGTCATCAGTGATCATATACTCTGGTGGTGTTCTTTGTGCCTTTGTTTTATTGTGCGTGCCTCCTGGCTGTGTGGCTGGCCTCTTGGTTCCCCCTGGTTCCTGTGAGTTGGGACTTAGGGAGGTCTCCTACACTCCCTCATCCTGTTTCTTTTCTTCTTTGGCCGACTGCGTATTCTCCTTTTTCCCCTTCTGGGCCCCTGTCTTCATTGTGACTTCATTTGTCTACATGGTTGTTGTCTGGCCCATCCTTCATTTCTTGGGCACTTGGATTTACTAAGTGTTGTGCCTCTTTCGTCACCTTAGTGAGAAAAATATAGGTGCTTGCAAGATTAGTTGGGTTTGTCGAGTAAGACAACTACAAGGAAAAGGGTTAGAAAAAGAAATATAAAACAACAACTAAGAAATAAACTAAGAAATAAAACAAGAACTAAATTTATAAGAATAGGGACATAAGGACAAAAGAAACAATGAGACCCATGTCACCAATGATAAGGATGATATTATTGAAAGAAAACACTAAGAAGCAAGGGGACTATGAGTCCCTTCTTCCTCCAAGGGAGGGCTCTTGGACCCCCACAAGTAAGCTCTTCTTACAACTTTGAAAAGGAAAATGAAAATGGTGAAAGAATTCTTTGCTAATCCACTCAAGGGGTGAGATGGATTGCCTAAAGAAATGATGCAAGTATACTCTTGGCAAGGATAGAAGAGTCCTCAAGAGAATAGTGGCAGCATAACTTTGCTATGAAATTCCCTGAAAAATGAAGTGTATCCATGGCCTTTTTATAGCATTCCTTTGAGCTATTGTTCAACTAGTTTGTAGTGTGTAAAGAGGCTAATTAGGGTGTTTCTAGGTATTTGACCAACCATCCAATCGAATCCAACCCAGATTTGAGTGTAAAATCAACTTGGAAGATGAATCAGAAGTGGGTGGGAGGCCGACCACTCTCATAAATGCGCCATTTCTCAGGTGCACAACTTTTTGCGACAACAGTCGCACATCGTGCACATGTGCGTGAATCTTGCATTTCTGTTTCACGCATGTGTGCACGCGCCCAGTGTCTTCATAGCGCCCTTCAATTTTTTCACTATTTGTATAGTTTTTTACCCTTTATGAATGCTTTTGTGTTAATTCAGGTCCATGGATGTCTTCATAACTATTTGACGATGCTGAATTCTTGTAACCATTTATGGACAAAATTTCAATGATAACATATGCCCCCCGATGGATGAGGTTAGGAGCATACGTATAGCCGAAATCCATCAATGTTTTTTCTACTGAGAGTGTTGTTGTAAGAGAGAGAAATAGTGGGATCATCCAGAGTGATTTTTTGGAGTGAAAAAGGAACCGGTAGAACCCAACCTTCCATCAGGTGTGTAAAAAAATAAACTGTGTACAAACGAGGCGGGCATGCCCCATGCTCGTGTCATGTAACTCGAAAAGAGGAATGAAGTGTTGGTGTAGACAAATGCAGCGCCCTCAGGGGTGGTCGTGATAAAGGCAGAAGACAATTTTCTGGATGAACATACTTTGAATAGTAGGTAGTGACAACTGTAAGAAGTATCATGGATTCTTTAGGCATTGATAGCCCAACCAAGTTCAGAGGTCTTCGACAAGTAAAAGAACTAACTGCAATAGTCGCAAAGTAAGACCCATCGTAACATGAGAAAGTGTTGACGTCGAATGTTATGGGGGTCAATGACAGCAGGGAGAAATTGTGGGTCTCCTTGTGTCGTCCGAGATCTCTCATTGGATGGGTAATGAGAATCAAGATATTGTCGCCCTTCTGGAAAACTGTGCTAATGTCGACAAAAAGGGGTACGCAACTCCCAGAAGAAAATGGCTTCATGAAATATACTAGGTGAGGTTAGGAAGTGGAGTAGGTACATGGATGAAGCCAAGATGTAGGAAGACTCAAGACTTCCCTTGGTTGGAGTATATGTGAGATAAAAGTGGTCGCAACCGTTCAATGAGGTTGAGTGTCAGGGGGACATCAAGACAGGGGATAAGTTGTGCCAGAGGTGGGACAAAATGAATAAACTTAGAGGGTAGAGATAAGTGGCCTGTGGGGTACTTTGAAGATATGGACGATGTCATCAAGGGTAAATGATAGGTAGTGCCCCAACCAAGGGTGACATGGGTTGTGTTTTGCCAAAAAAAAGGGAAGAAGGTCACCAAAGGTGACGACGAAAAGGTAATGTAATTGATGGAAACAAAGGCATTTGTACAATAAATAAAGAATAATTTTGGGATAAGTGTACAAATACAGAAACAGGTGCCCCAATGTGATATGGTTGGCCTGGGTAGGGCACAATTTTCTCAGATAACTGGTGGAGGGTGGGGGCCCCATGGGTGGGTTTCTGTATGAGGTAAGTGAAATGAAGGGAAATTTGCAGATGGACAAACTGATTGTGGATGAAACAGAGGGTTCATGATACTGCAGAGGTGTAGTCCAAAAATAGAACCATGAAGAGATAATCTGGGAGTCCATTTGGGAAAGCTAGCAAAATGAGGAGAAGGAGTATGTGGCTGATTCACGACATGATGTAAGACTATCGAGACTCCCATCCCTAAAGGGTTTTGAAAAACAACATGAGTGTCAAAAAGCGCAAAAGGGTGCTATGAATGGGACAACTCATGTGGGTAAGAGTGCTACCGAGTGACAGTACCGAAGATGCAAATGGAGGTGTTAGTATTGCAGAGCCGGAAATGGGGATCCTAGAGGCAAATGTCAGAGGGTGTGACTGGAAATGTAAGTGAGATTTAGAGGGAATGACTTCATGCCAGTGCTGAGTATATACCTGAATGGGTTGTGTTGATGTATGGTGACCAAGTACCTGCACACATGAAAACCAAATACCCGACGTGAACAATGTCTGAAGAGAATCGAATATATGAGCATGTATTTGATAATTTTGAATATGCGCATGCGTACCTGGTCAAGGTATGAAAAATGACATCCCAGGGGCTCAGGATGAAAAGAGGCCTAGGGGCTAATATGATGTAGATGACAGGATGTTGATCCCGTGGCTGAAGACGGATCAAGAAATGGACGCCCAGAGCTCCCGGAATGGTGAGTGGAAGTTTAGCGAAAAGGCCTATATATAGTTGTAGGGCCCACATTGCCACCTCATTTGTACTTGCTGTTATAGTGATTGGACGAGAAGTATTCAGAGGATATTTGGAGATTCTGGGAGGACGAGGCATCCGATCGAGGACCAACGAGATTTAGGTTAGTGATATGATGATCCTGCATAGAATTAGGGTTTCATTTTTTGGGCAGGGGTTGTACGGAGGGCCATACAGAGGGTTTGATAAGTGTGGGCCCCACATGTGTGGGAAATATAGAAGTAGGCGCGCACATGTGCACGCCTGCCCACTAGATAGGTGTGCATGGGGGCGCTGGTAAGGAGGTAAAGGGCGTGCACTATGCGCGTGCCTGTCGGCTGCGCATGTGTGTGTGGGTGTGTATTGGATAGGCACGCTCTAAAGCACGCCTATAAGTTGAGCAGGCGCACATGCATGCACGCCTGAAGGATGGATAGGCGCGCCTGTGGAGTGAACAGGCACACACGTGTATGCGCCTATGGGTTAAATAGCCACACCTTGGAGGCAAGGTTGACGGGTGTAAAACTTATCTTTTTGATGTTGTTGATGGTCCATTTGGCTTACTTAGGACTGTTTTATGTGGTTGTAGGTGAGCATCATGCACGATGCCGGTTGGTTGGTGAGAGCAGGATTGGTCCCAGCTGCGATATGCCATGGCTATTGAGGAGACAAGTGTATGTGCGACTTTGGCAGCCTATGGGCTGCTAAAGTTCTTTGAGTTCCCATTGATACGGGCGCAGGAGTATCTCCTGCAGTTCCTTATCCGGATGTGGAGTCTGGACCTGCATTGTTTCATAGTGCGGGGAGAGAAGATTGAATTCACTATGGTGGAGGATGTGTACTTTTTGAATGGAATCCCATTTTGGGGAATGCCCCTACCGGCTGAGCCGGTGTTACTGAGGGATGTGTCACTAGCGACAGTTGGCCGAAGATACTGTTTGGGGATGAACTTTATGTCTAGCACTGTTGTGAGCATTGGGGTGATGGATTCCCTAGCTCATCGCTGCATAGCAGCGTTGATTGTGATAATTTATGGGTCTCTGGTGACGCAGGGGATCAGTGGTGGCCAGCTGATTGTGATGGAGAGAGTGTTGGCCGATGAGCACTTCGCTTGGGGGTTTACACTGCATGCCAGGATGGTAGGGAAGCTGGACCACTATTGGTCCATGGATACTGGAGAGTTTACCTTCGGGTCCATCTTGGTGGCCTAGTTTTTGGAGAGGGTGCCTATGTTGCGCCTGAGGATTTTATTGGGTGCACCTGGGGCATGAGAGCCGCGACTAAAGCGATGGTCGACTATTTTTCTTTGCCATGGTGGTGGCGAGGGTGGCCACTTATTTACTACTGAGGAGGTGGCTCAGGTGTGGCAGCAGATGCCACAGGTGATATTGCAGTACCCCTATGCTGGGGTTGACTTCCAGGAGGATCCGGACATGGTGTTTCCTCCAGGGGAGGTTTTTGACTGTCAAGGTATGTTGATGATTTTGATATATATGTTTTTTGTTTGAGATAGCATGCCATATGTATATGAATAGATGTTGATATTATCTATTTCTTGTTTGTATGTGCATATGTGGCACCTCGCGGGCACGAGGTGGAGTTGTGGAGAGCACCGAATCATCAGGAGTCGAAGAGACCGCCGCAGAGAGGGTTGCGTGTTGGAGAGAGATTTCGGTGTGAGGACACCGCAGCGCGACCAACTGATGCCGGTTTGATGACCCCGGTGCTGGGCCATCACATGCTCCTCCAGCAGATGCTGGAGTAGATTTTGAGGACATACGTCGTCGCCTGGAGGTAGTGTTACAGGGCGTGCCTGAGGGCATGTGGTCTCACATCCAGGATGAGGGCATCCTAGAGCAGTGTGTTGGGATTCCGCTTCCATGGCAAGCCATGGTACGACAGGCAGTAGTAGCTGGTACTGCGATGACCAGATGATTACCTCCAGGGTAGGAGGGACTAGTAGGGGGTGGGCAACCACCACCTGAGGGAGGGGTAGGCAATGGTTCTCTAGAGGCACCTTGAGTAGTGCTCTATGTATTGATGTATTTTTTGTATATAGGATGGTGAGCCCATTTTGTAATGAGGTGCTTCACTGGCCTGAAGATACTTGTATTTTTGTATGTAAACATTTGGATGGCACTATAGACTGTTCGATATATACATGAGTATACATTTTGTGATCTATGTGGTGTTTACCTATGTTTTGTTTATGTATTGATGATGTCTAATCTATATATGTTATGACAGGTTGTTGATATGTTTATGTGTGTAGAGGTAGCTCGATGTGATATATGCCAGTCTAACACATTATTATCTAGGTTATCGATAATTTGATTCAATTGCCTTGGAATATGTGTAAATGTAATGTAATCAAAATGTCGAGATAATAGTCTAACCTGCAGGTATTTGCGAAAGAGGCAAGGATCGCGTATGCGGTACACATTGTTGAGCTAGAGAACGACTAGTTGAGAGTCAAGGAAGACGCTAAGGTGACGAATACGATGATGTTGGGCATCGACCAGGAGGCTAATGACAGTAGTGTATTCAACTTGGTTGTTGGTTGCTGAACCCAAACATATGCCGCTCAAATGGAGCATTTCATATGGGGGTGTAGAGAGCCCAAGTGGCTGAAGCGAGATTTTGTGTCCAACAGCTAGCGCCGTTGGTGTAACCGATATGGTAGGCCGGTGGAGGAAGCATATGTCAATAACACAAATGAGAGTTTAGAAATGAGGGATGGAAAAAAGATTAAAGACACTATAAAATAAATAACCTAAAGTAGAATGACTACGTTTAATCATAAAATTTCTTTAAATACAACCCTTTGATGGGTTCTTTGAGAGAGAGGCCTTCGGGAGAGGCCAGGATGTATGCGCCTTTGGTGAGGCAATGTTGGATAATGTATGGGCCATGCCATAGTGACTCAAATTTTCCATGGCCAAAGGTATCATGAGCGATATCCTAAGCCAGGATGAGGTCGCCTTCGCAAAATGAGCGAAGGTTGACATGTCAATCAAAGGTAGCCTTTGATAATTTTTTAGCTGCCTCATTGTTCTGTAATGAAGATCTACGATCTTCATCTAGAGACTCTAAGTTCAGAAAGCACTTCTCTATTGGAGTAGCGTCGGGTAATAGCTCAATTGCGGTGTGTAGGGTGGGAATTTTGCACTCGATGGGAAGAGTGGCCTCAACCCCATGGACTAGATGAAATGGTGTGAAACCAGTAGCTGTTTTCATAACCGTACGGTAAGCCCATAGCGTGGAAAATAACATATGATGCCAATTGGTCTTATGTTTATTAACCGTGCATTGTAACATGGTCTTGAGGACCTTGTTAACTGCTTCAACCTGTCCGTTAGACTGAGGGTAATATGTTGAGGCAAACTCATGAGAGAATCCTAACCGAGATGAGAGTTCGACGGAAATCTCATTCTCGAAGTGTTTCCCGTGATTGGAAACCAATTGGAGTTGTACTCCAAAGCGAGATATGACGTGTTTAAAGAAAAAATGTGCTGCGGTGTCAGCTTTATTATTGAAGGTGGGCATAGATTCAACCCATTTGGTGAAGTAATCGACTACGACAACAATGTATTTGTGACCATTACTGGAGGGGGAGTTACAAGTCATGAAGTCGATGCCCCATTTACAAAAAGGGCTGGTAGTGATGACTGGATGAAGAAGAGAAGGTGGTGCTCAGGCTTTGTTGGCATAAATATGACACTGCTCACATCGTTTCATGGCATGAATGCAATCGTGAAACAAGGTAGGCCAAAAGTAACCTGCTCGAATAATCTTCTTAGCAGTGGATATTTCTGAAAGATGCCTCCCACATGCACCGTTGTGGTAGTCGTTCAAGACTCTATCGGCCTCATCAATGGTCAGGCATCGATGAAGAATGGTGTCGACTCCTTGCCAGTATAGGATGTCTCCGATGAGGAGGTAGCGGGGGGCCTGATGGCGAATACAATGACGATCATCTCATGAAAGGTGGTTACCGAAATTTTGAGTTTGGAGGTAGACGAGGAGGTCACCATACCAAGGATCATCCAAAGTGATGTAAAAGAGGTGTTCGTCGGGAAAGTTAGTATTGACAGGGGCATTGGTGGTGTCAGAGGGGAGGGTCATGATAATTTCGGCAAGAATGAGGGCTTTCTTACTCTTGGGTGTTGAGAATTCAAGATCTTACTCTTGAAGGATAACGATCCATCGAGAAAATTTGCCGTTAATTTGTTGACGACTGAGCAAGTATTGCATAGGGTTGGAATCTGCTACAACCTTAGTTGTGCGAAGCAGAATATAGTGACACATTTTTTGGACTGCAAGTATGACTGCAAGAGCTAGTTTCTCTTCGTGTTTATACTTCAAGGGTGGCCCTGAGAGGTTTTTAATAACGTAATAAATGAAATTCTCACGATTGTCATCACCTAGCTGAATGATAACTCCTGCTATTGAAACAGCTGATGCTGATACATAGAGAATATAGTCGCAGTTGTAGTTAGGTGCACTAATTAAAGGGGCGTTGGAGAACGCCATTTTAAGATCGTCAAATGACTGTTGGGCATGTTCATCCCAGTGAAATGGGATGTCGTGATGTAGTAAGTGAAGGAAACCATGTGCGCAAATGGCGTAGTCTGGGACAAATCGTCGTAGAAAGTTAGCCTTGCCTTGTAGGCTATGAAGTTGATGTAAATTCTAGGGAGGTGGAATTTCAGTGATAGCTTGGACTTTGAGGGGGTCCACGGTAATACCTCTTTGAGAAATGATGAATCTGAGGAGGTGCCCCACGGTGACACATAAAACGCACTTGAGGGGATTCAAGCAGATGTTGTATTGACAACACCATTGGAAGATGATTCATAAATCATCAAGATGTTGGGTGCATTTCTTGGACCGAGCTGTGAGGTCGTCCAAGTATGCGAGGATGATATGAGCTAGATCGTGAAAGATGTATGTCATCACCCATTGGAAAGTTGTGCTAGCATTATTTAAGCCAAAAGGCATGACACTATATGCAAAAGTACCCCAAGGGGTAGTGAATGCGGTTTTGTACTGATCAACTGGGTGAATTTGAATTTGATTATAACCAGAGAAACTGTCCATGAAAGATAGAGCCTTGTGGCTTGCACAGTCATCGATAATTTGATCAATGAAAGGTGTTGGAAAGTTGTCTTTGGGACATGCATGATTGAGATCACGAAATTCCATGCAGACGCAGATAGTGCCCTGTTTTTTCTTAACGGGTACAGGGTTGGAAACCCATGATGTATAGGCGATGGGGTAGATGAACTCGACAACATGTAATTTGTCGATTTTGGATTTGATGGCCATTGCTTTGGATGGGTGTAGCGGTCACTGTTTTTGACGAACTGGTGTAATGTTGGGCCAGGTGTCGATGCAATGTTCGACGATAGAGAGATCGAGGTCAGGCATTTCCGTGTATGACCAGGCAAAAATATCCCGATATTCCTGGAAGATGGCTTTATAGGCAGTGATTTCTTGAGGATTGCAAGAAGCTCCAATGGTGATTTCCTCGATGACACCATTTTTTATGGAAATGTCAATTTTAATGGTCGGGGAAATGTTATCCATGTTTCCTTCTTCAAAAGAATTAGGGGTAGGAATGGGGTTTTTGAACCAGTCGATAGGTCCTGATGGGATAAAATCCTTGGTTTCGACCACGTAGATGGGGTGTTGGTTAGGAGGCATGGAGGATTCCTGTGGAAAGAAGAGTGTGCGGTGGTGTAGCACATCCCATGGGTAGTCAGGGTTGTTTAACTCTTCAAGTATTTCCTCGTCACAGTGGAAGTGGCGGGAATACAAGGGATCATGAAGGGTGATATCGGTGACTGTTGTCATGTGGTTGCCCCCTGGTGATGAAGACACAGGGGGAAAAATGAAAGGATATGGTGATGGTTCACTTGACATAAACCAAATATCGAAGTACTGAGGAGTACCCGCGATAGTTGGGTGTAAAATTTTCGTAGGGAAATGAGCAGGAGATTTGGGGGGATTGGGGGGTGAATCCTCAGATAAGTCATCTAAGAACCATGGAGGCATTGGAAGGGCCTCGGGTTCGGGAGAAATGACATGAAGAACCTCTAGTGACGAGGTAAGGTCAACTATCGACTCTATGGGTCTGTAGAGAAAAGTCAATTGGCGTTGCCTGTATTCAATGATCATAGGACATTGGTATGTAAAATGATTTAATGATTCACATAGAGAGCAAGGGCATCTCATACATTCATTGACTGAAATGGTGACATAATGGATGTTAGTGATGTTTGTTAAGGATGACGTAGCGGGATTGGGGTTTCTCTTGAAGCTTTGGCATATTGTGGCTAATGTCTACCGAAAGCATGGTAATGATGGGCAATGGTGGGTATAATGG
>CBVK0102534803.1:8922-19934 GCA_900067695.1 Picea abies | reverse complement strand
TCTTCTTACAACTTTGAAAAGGAAAATGAAAATGGTGAAAGAATTCTTTGATAATCCATTCAAGGGGTGAGATGGATTGCCCAAAGCAATGATGCAAGTATACTCTTGGCAATGATAGAAGAGTCCTCAAGAGAATAGTGGCAGCATAAATTTGCTATGAAATTCCCTGAAAAATGAAGTGTATCCATGGACTTTTTATAAAATTCCTTTGAGCTATTGTTCAACTAGTTTGTAGTGTGTAAAGAGGCTTATTAGGGAATTTCTCGGTCTTTGACTAGCCATCCAGTCGAATCCAGCCCAGATTTGAGTGTCAAATCAACTTGGAAGTTGAACCAGAAGTGGGTGGGAGGCCAACCACTCTCATAAATGCGTCGTTTCTCAGGTGCGTGGCTTTTTGCGACAACAGTCGCGCATCATGCACATGTGCACGAATCTTGTGTTTTTGTTTCGCGCATGTGCATGTGCACCCAATGTCTTCATAGCGCCCTTCAATTTTTTCACTATTTGTATAGTTTTTGACCCTTTATGAAGGCTTTTGTGTTAATTCAGGTCCATGGATGACTTCATAACTGTTTGACGATGCTGAATTCTTGTAACCATTTGCAGATGAAATTTCAGTGATAACACTAAGGTTGTGTTTCTACCTTCCTTACCTCTTCTTCTATTGTCCTTTTCGATACATCCTAGGTGCTAGTTGGAATCCTCCATTCATCTTCCCAGTCTTTTATTACCAAGTTGATGTCACCCTCTGTGATGCAGTAGTGCATCTATAACCACTACTTATCAGAATCCTTGCACACTTGTATCCATATTGTATATCGTGTGGTTCTAAAGTTGGCGATGTCCCATATCACGCGACAACCTCTAGTGTGATTCTCCACATATTGGAAATGGCTTCCTGCAAGTCGCGTAGGTATCCTTCAAATATGGGTCCATTCAAACTTTTGTTCCTAGCATCTGGCCTCACTCTAAGCAACAAACATCTCGCTCCCTGATTTGGTTTTGGTCTGGTACAAAAAGCTACATACTTTGGTTCCCTCCAGCCCATAAAGGCTATTAACGTGATCAACCATGAATAGTGAAACTCTATTCCTAGATCCTGTGCATCCTTGCATTCATCCAGGAATAAGTTCAAGAGGTACGATGGCCAACTCACTGTGGTGCTTTCTGCACATTGAGCTGCAACTGCAACAACTCTAGCTGGAACTTCCTCCATGCATAATTTTCTTAACAGTTTGCAGGCTAAGATTTTCATGCCCAATTGTGTTGCAGCATCGTTGATCCTCTTGATAATGATCCCTCTTGTCCCCTTGTCAATGCCATACTTCTTATTCATCTCTTCTGCTAGCACCTTTTCCCTGGCTTTGTCATCAAGAAACTGCACAGGATTCATACCCTAGGATGGAAATCCTGTTATGTTGTTCATAATATCTACGTCTATCGAGACGAGCTTATCCAACCATATGTCCCCTCCATGCATGATTGCTAATAAATTTTTGAAGAATGCGGTTACGTACTGACCTCTACCAAAATTTGGTAGGTCCAATAGAACTAAAATTCATGTCTTCTCCAACTCTATTTCCCATTGGAGTGGTTGATTAATCGGTCCCCCCAAACAGATTTTAGCCCACCATCTCCATGTATACTCTCTTTGCAGGTTCCAAAAACTTTTCTTCATCTGCTACATCGTGGTCCGAGTATTTGAGTTTCCCTATATAACCCAATAGGTCTAGTCCTACCTGTACCCCATTTGGTATACACGGTAGAATGATTTATGCGACAGGTTTCTTGCGAGGTGACCTGGGTATCTGTATCTTGTCTTTCTTTGGAGGTGGTGGCTAGATCAAAGTTCCAGCGGCTTTTGGTTTTTCCTCAGTATACCATTCCGGCCAACCTGAGACATCTTCTACTATTCCTTCTGGTGGATGGTCTGATATGGCCATTTAGGACTCATTTAGCTCAACTGTTGTTTTCAGATTTAGCATCGTTCCATTTACTTTCAGAGTTTCTTCAGTGTTCTCTCGTTGCACCTCCTTCATGGTTTTTGCGTCCTGGTTTGACTTCTCCTGTACCTCTGTCGGTATATCTATACTCATGCCCTTTGATGATGGTTGTTATGTTTCTTCCAGTATGGGTGTAGGGTTCACCGATGTTTTTTCTGGAGATGGGATTTCATTGACGTTGACGATCTCTAGCGGATACTGTTCACTTTCTTCCATCTGTCCCCATGACCTGGTTTTAACTCTGGTTGCTCTGACACTCTGGATTTCTTTTGTTTGCTTGGGTGGTGCCATGGCATGGAATATCGATCGTTTTCTAGGTTCGAATGGCCTTTGTGACATCTGTGAACTTGCTATGTGCTTTTCAACCTCTATCTCTCTCTGTCTACTCTCCTTTCATGAATAGACTATTTTCTCCTGCGTATGTGTGTTGTATGGGATTTCCATGAACCTTGTCGAGGATGATTCCTTCATTATGGGTTTAATGCACCTTAATTACAGGTTCAGTGCACCTCCAGAAATTTCATACTTTCCATTACTCCACCTTATCATCTCCATTTGGTGCGATTAATGTGGTGTCCCATCAGTCCTTTCCATCCTTTAATTCCACCTACTGTTATCCTTTCGTATTTCTTTTTATTAATTTCCTTTTCCCACTTGTTTTCGTTTGTATGTGACAATTTTTCTTCTCCTCATCAAGTTTGTGGTCCTAATTATGTGTGCCCTTTCTGCCTCTGGTGCACTGTGCTTCTGTTGGTTCTTTTATTTTTTTTAGTGCGCAGTGGGTGGTCGACTGTCCTTGTACATATTCAGTTGGCTCCCATTGATCATCCCTCTGAGTTCTGCACTTGATAAGTCTCTTAACTTTACATCTCCTCCATTTGTGATATATTTTACCTCGTACGGTCCTAACCAATGCATCCTTAGCTTTCCTGGGTGCTGAAACGATTTGCTGTCATACATCAATACTAGATCTCCTTGAATATTTTCTTCTTGATGTGTCTATATTTCCAAGCTTTGTATCTTGCTTTATTAACTTGTTGGTGGAATCCTGCTAAGATCTGATCTTCCTCCATGGTCATTAAATGATTTAGTCTCTCTTGTACTATGCCTCATTCTATCATTTGTGTAATTTATGCTATGCACAAACTTGGTACTAAAAATTCTAATGGCACCACTGCTTCTTGGTCGTAGACCAGTTTAAATGGTGTGTGCCTTGTGAAATTTTTTCACGTAGTCTTGTAGGCCCATAATACTGCTAGTATTTTGAGGTCCCATTCGTCCCTGTTGACATTACAAATATTTGTCAGCGTGTTCTCCATGATTTTGTTAAATGCTTCCACTGTGCCATTTTCTTGTGGGTGATAGGGTGTGCTCTTCTGATGATGGAATTCAAACTCTTCAGTCATAGTGTTGATGGTGTTGTTTATGAAGTGTGTGCCTTGGTTTCTCATCAAAAATCTTGGGCAACCAAATCTATTGATCACTTGCTCGAATAATAAATGTGTTGTTGTTTATTCTCTACAATCCTTCACTGGTGTGGCCTCCACCCATCTTGTTAGGTACTCCCTCATAGTGATAATGTACCTTGCTACTGTTCTTTTTTCTGGTGGGTTGATTGGTCCCACAAAGTCTATTTCCCACTTATCAAATTCTTGTAATGTTACTTGTGGTTGTAATGGAATCTTGTCCCTTCTATTGGGTTTTCCTACCCTTTGACAGACATCGCATCATTGACAGTACTCCTTCGAGTCACTGTGCATCGTTGGCCACCATAGTCCTACTCACAATACGTTCTGAACGATATCTTTACCTATGTAATGTCCTCCTGCTATTCCCTCATGGGATTCTACTAACACTCTTGGTCTTTCATGTTCCAACACATATCTGCACAAGATGATATTTGCACCCATTTTGTATAAGTGTCCTGCAATCAGTTGATAGTCAACAACACAAACTACCAGGTTTTCTTTTGCACGGTGTTATATTCTTGCGGCGCAATACCTGTGCTCAAGTACTGAATGATATCTGTGAAGTATTCATCAATGATCTGGACTGAGAATAACTGTGCATATGGAAAGTTGTCTTCTAAATTCGTAGGTTCTTCTCCATTTGTGACCCTTGATAGGTGGTCAGGTCTTGCGTTCAATTTTCCTGGTTTGACGATGACTTCAAAGTCAAATTCTTGAAATAGTAGTAACCAGCGGCAGATTCTCCCCCCCAACACTGGCTTGTTGGCTAGGTATTTTAGAGCTGAGTGATCTGTGAACATATTGAAGTGTTTTCCCAATAAGTAGTGTCTGAACTTTTTTAGTGCGTAGACCATAGCTAGGCATTCTCTTTCTTTTGTGTTATAGTTATGTTCTGAGTCTGATAACTTTCTGCTTTCGAATGCTATCGGTTGATCCAAGTCTCCCGCTCCTGGCTACGCCAAGATCACTCCTAGTGCTATGACTGATGCGTCTACATGGATGTGGAATGTTCTCTCCCAGTTTGGAAAGACTAATATTGGTGTGGTGACCATCTTTTCCTTTATGGTATCCAGACTATGTTGACACTCATCATTTCACTGAAACTTTGTATCCTTTCTTAGCATCTTTTCCATTGGTGCATTAATCTACACATACCCTTTTCTAAATTTCTTGTAGTTTCCTGTGTGTCCCAACGTCGCTCTTAGCTGACAGACTGTTTTTGGTGGTGGTAAGTTAACAATTACTACAATATTTGCAGGGTCTACGAGCAAACCTTGTTTGCATACTATATAGCCCAATATTATCCCAAACAATGTTCCAAATATGCATTTATTTATGTTTAGTGATATCTGACACTACCTGCATCTTTCTAACATTAATCGTAAGACTTCTACATGTTCTTTCAACAAACTATATACTGTCCAATCATCCAGGTATACTTCAAGAAACTAGTGGATGAATTCCTTAAATGCGACGATGACTACTATGGAGAATATTGTTGGTGCATTCTTCAGTTCAAATGGCATGACTGTGTATTGGTAAGATCCCCATTCTATCACAAACATGGTCTTGTATTTGTCTTCTTGTGCGATATTGATTTGATGGTAGCCTAAGAATCCATCAGTGAACGAGTAAGCTTCGTGTCCTCCTACGTTTTCTAACACTTCATTCGTGAAAGGTGTAGGGAATGGGTCATGTAGGCATGTATCATTTAAATTTCTCAAGTCGATGCATATTCTTATCCCTCCCTGTTTCTTGTCCTGTACTACCATCGGGCTTATCCATTATGATTCTTCAACTGGTTCTATGATGCTGGCTTCATGTATCCTATCAGTCTCAGCTTTGGCTTTCTACTTATATATTGGGTTTAGTCTATATGGTCATTGTCTAATCGATATCATTTTAGATCTGAGTGGTATCTTCATCTCTCCTAACTCTCCAACTATACCCTTCATCTTAGTAAATGTTGTGGGAAACAATTCGTTGTATTTGCGAAATAACTCTGTTATGCTTTCCACTGTTTACTCCTCCCTGTTATCTCCAATGCTGGCCATTTTGGGATGCTCCAATGTCCCAATGTTGACTTTCTTTACTTTTATCAGCGTATAAATGACTTATGATTCTATGGGTGGACCTTCTACACATCTTTCACCTTCTACTTCTTCAATCTGAATATCGTGCGGATCGTCTTCATCTGGTGTTTCCTCTTGTACATGGTAACATGACAACAATTCCTTGACAATTTTTTTGTTCTATTGTTGTTCTTCTGTGATAAACTCTATTTCAGGTTCTTTGATGAATATCACTCCTCTTATATTTTTAAGAGCGACATCTATGTTGGGGTTATCATGCTCAAATGAGAAAGTGACTGTGAAATTCTATTGCAATGTCATCCATGTCGTATTTCCTTTGCGCAATTCCTTGTCTATATACCAGTTCGCTGGTATTCCCTCTAGAGTGTGTATGAAATGATGAGGCCATTCCTATAGGGGTGTCATTTTCCACAATGTTCTACACTCCTCCAAGTGTTCCACTGGTGCCCGTTGTCCATCATACTTCTGTTGCTTGTTTTTTTTTCTATTCTGTGCCAAAACTTATGCACAGTAACTGCTTACATTGGTGCCAATCTATGATGGTCTTTTTTTTTGTGCCCCACCATCTTGCAGGTGTGGACTTAAGTGCTAGATCAAGTGATAATAGTCTCTGGTTCTCTAAGACTTTGTCTTCATACTGTGCCAAGAATGTTTCCAAATCGTTGACTCCATGGAAACTGGGTGGTTCCCTGATTTCTATGCCTACCCATCTTACTGCGTGGTCTATTCTTGCAAATATTCTTGTGGATACTTCGTGTAGCCTTTGTTGCCAATTTTTTAGACATGTATCTGAGTATGTTTCACATGAAGTAATACTTCTCCAACTGAGTATCCCATCTACAGTTAGTTTTATGTAATCCTCATCATGCACAGTTGTTCTGTATAATTGGAAGATTTCCTCTAAGTATATGCAAGTAGGTTCTACAAAACTCTCCCCTTCTAATGGATCTTATGGTGCGATGACCCTATATTCTCCTGACTCAAATATCATTTTCCTGGTTCAATTTGATTATGTCCTGGTTGTCAAACACCCAAACCAGACCAAACAATGTTGGGTATGGTGTTGTGTTGTCCACTATTTTAATGACTTCAAAATCTTCTTTAGTGCGCACTCCATCTAGGTCAACTGTCACTCCTTTTAGTCTATCGATTGGTAGGACTCTATGTTGTTTTCCCAGTTTCAATTGAACAGGTGAATATCCTAATGTGGGCTCTCCCATGCATTTCCATGTCTTCTTTGGTAATACATTAACTTCAGATCCTAGATATAGTATGATGTCACCCATGTTGAAATCTTCGATGTTGGCATTCAGTCTAAACTCCCTACTTGTTCTTCTTCTTGTGTGTAGGTGATTGACTGTTTTTGGTTCTATGTTTCCTTCCCTTTTGATGCTAGATTTTTCTAGTATGTTTTGCAATATTTTCACAGATGATGGATCACTTAATACCTTTACACATGATTGCAAAAAGACTTTGATTGTAATTACTTGTCCCATGGGTTGCATTTTGTTGGTATGATCCAATACTGCCGGCATCTCGTACTCCAGTGCTTCCTTGTTTTATTGTGCAGTTGAAGTTGATGCCATGTCTTCCTTTTGAAATTCTTGTCTAGCCTCATCAAAGATATCCTTCTCCTTTTGCGCGTTGAACCGCTTCCTTGGTTCAGTGTTTTTCTTTACCCACTAGTTTTGTATTGGTTCTCATCGAACTGCGTCGTTTCTTGTTTTAGCTCCTCCACGAGTAACTATATTGATGTTCTATCCTTCATCCCTTGCTTCGGCTCAAATCCACTAAACATTCTGGTTGTTCTGGTTACTCTTTTCATGGATCTTTACTAACAGTGTCGGGCATTCTTCTGTGTTGTGATCTAATGCATGAAAATACATACAAGTTGTTGGTGGAAGTGGAAATTCCCTTTCATAATGCCCAGTTGTTGACAATTGTGACACACCACTGGTCCTCTACCTCATTTAAAACCTCCTCTTGCTCGTCCTCCACCTTTGTAGCCTGCTCTATCTCCTCTTGGCACATTAGACTGAGGTGCCTGATTGTACTGTGTGGTATTGTACTGGGGTTGTGTTGCATTGTACTGTGGTTGTGTGTTATTGTATGGTTGTTGTGCAGTATTTTACTGCTGCTACAACTGGGTTAAATTGTGGCACGGGTTTCCCAGCCATCATTTCGGCCTGCACTCTATATGCATCTGATGTCCTTTCTCAGATCAACTCCATAGTTCTACAATCTTTGTCATCGTGACCCACTGACTTGCAAAAGGTGCACTATTAACTCTTTGGGAATGTCTGATATTTCTGCATCATCGGGAAGTGATATGGGTCGTTACCCAGTTTCTTACAGACTTCGCACCATGGTTCTCTTGTGGGTAACATGTTTGGCATTCCTGCTGCCATATACTGCATGAATGTTGGACATTCATTCTTTTGGTGTCTTTTCTGTTGGACACACCTACCACACTTAGAGGGGTGGTGAATGAGTGTGGGGATATTTTTACTAAAACTTCCCTCTTACACAAAACTCATTAGTTAACATTTAACTTTTACTCATTACTCATTGTTGTCATTTATAACCTGTTAGATGTGAACATATATCAACAACATATATCAACAACATAGATCATCAATAAGTCATCACCACAAGGAACACAAAGAACACAAGATGTATGTACAATTTTCTTTTTATTACGAAGTACAATCCTTGGGGTTTTTCAGCAACAATTGAATAAAGTACAACTCTACAAGAGCACCAACTCTATAATGCAAGACTCAACTTACACCCTTGGCACCAATTGAGATGAGGCATCAATCCTCAACAGATATCAATATAGAATAGGTACGTGACCTATCAGTAGTGCAACACGCATATGTACGTTCCCTACCAGTAGTACAACCCGCGTGTATACGCACCTAAGAAGTACTACAACCTGTGTATATCATCTGAGATTCTTAGGGTTTATCTCTCAAGATCAACTCATATCCTCTGTAACCAATTCATAATTCTCTTATGTCTCTCACTATCCAAACTGACCACTAGCCAGTCACAACACATCCAATCTCTCCAATATCTTACTCATGCTCCACAACCAATCAATATGAATGTTAACTCAATCATGTATAAGCAACTAGTATACCATAGAAATCATATCACAACTAAATCACAAGAGTACTGCTCATTCCATCAACCAACATAAACCACATCTAAACATCCATACCAAGAATTCCCTAAGCAGTCAAAACACAACAAGCAATACTATCCATCAAGAAAATAATGTAACCATACCAGTGTCTCAGTGACAGATCTGAGCCCATAGAATGCAGATCTAGAACGTGCTTTAGTCTTCAACAACTTGTCATTAGCTCAACCAAAAATCTCCATGATTTTATCCACTGTATGCTTCCTATACACAGACATCCCGCATATTTTACATACCTTGTACACAGACATCTCATGTATACACACCCTATATACATACAACCCGTGTACGCACCCAAAAATATGGTTTTTTTGTAATTCCGAATTTTTTTTCGTCATGATCTCAGACTTGCCGAAACTTCAATGCATCCATGACATCATCCTGATATCCTCTCTCTTAGAATATATCTTCAACACATTCTCAAGACATTCACACCATAGATTCTCTACAAGAAACTCTCACAAGAAGCTCGCCATCAATACTCCAAAAGATATTCTCATAAGAATCTCTCCATTGATCCACAAAAAGGATTTTTTACAAGAGACCATTGCTATCTTATTTATACTTTCATCCTCTATGTCACTTAACCCATTTTTAGGTCACCTAACCTATTTTCCTTATTTTAGGGTTAATCACTTTCCATAAATAGAAAGTTCTCCAATACTTTATCATTTAAATATTCCTTCTTGATTTTTTCACCTTACTTTATCATTCCTTGATTTTGTCAGTTCTCTTTATTATTTAAATAATCCACCCCGACTTTGTCACTTTACTTTATCATTTAAATAATGATTTTTTTTATTTTCAATCACTTTGACATCTTTGACCTTGTGGGCTTCAAGCCAACATGATGTGAGGGTCCTCCAACTTCGTAAGTCCATAACTCTCAAACCGTGAGGATTTATGTGATGTTCCACATACCAACAAAAATGGTATGACAAGCACTATCCATATAGAATAGTTTCACCAACAAATTCATTGATATTCATATCATTATTCCACATACAAGCATGGGTCCTCCAACCATTCTTCTAGGATAACTCAATCCGCAAGGTGTCTTCTCATGAGGGCTTTCACCATAACGGGACTACTTTGGATTTCATCCATTTTTGCACCTTATCAACCATGATAAGACTATAATGATTCATCTGTGCATCAATCCACCACTGCATCATATACATCAACTATACATCATGTATCAATGACAACTCATTGATCCATCTTCATCATATCAATGAAAACTCATTGATCCATCTTCATCTATGAATTGTCATCAAGGACAATACATATTAAATTACATAAATCATCAATCAATCAATCAATCCTTTGGAATCAATCAATCACTTGACATCAATTAATGACATCAATCAATCACACCATTGTCATCAATGACAACATGATCCAACACTTTCGTCTTGCATGTGGTACACCAAATAGCTTCTTGTTTGTCCTTATTCTTATTTTGATTGAGGTGAAATGTTAAGTTCTTCAGATCCTCCTTCAATTCTTCTATAGCTGGGTCTGTTTGTTGATACTGCCTTTTCTTCTAGTTGCAAGGATGCATGTAGAGCCTCTACCTACATCTAAAACTTTTGTTGTCGCAATGGGTATTTTAAGTGTGGGAGCAGTGAATTGACAAACAAGTGTTGATGTTGCATATCGGTCATGAGATATTTTAACTTTCCCTTCAGTCACTTGAATCTTTGGTTAATATCCCATACAAATTCTCCTAGTTTCTGTCAGATTTCTATCATCTCATTCATGTATTGATCCTCTGAGCTTGGATTATGGAACTCATTTATCAGTAGTTTCTTAATGTTTGTCAGTGTCCTTTTTGTCCCAGGGTCATTGGTTGCATCTAGAATCATGTACTAGTCTAGTGCGCGATCTCTCAGCAAAATCGCTAACTGCACAAGTTTGGTATCTTCATCAGTGATCTGTTTTGCTTCCTAGATCTTTTCAAAAATGAACAAGTGTTTCTCAAGTTCTTCTGTTGATTCTCCTCGAAATTATGGTAACTTGATGGTGGGATCATGCCCTACCATTCTGAATGTTGAACTACTACCTTTGCGTGGTGTAGATACCTGACTAGTGTTGCCTGAATTGGCTCCTCCAATTGTTGTTCCTTGTGTAGATGTACTTCCTGCTATCTGAATGCTTCTGAACTTCGGTTGTCTAAATGGTGGTGTTCTCTTTGGTGTATTAGTTGCACATGGGTTTATGGGTTCCACACTGACAT